>ML786982.1:190543-201478 GCA_009831015.1 Picea engelmannii
ACACAATAATTTTATCAATTTTTTACTTTTGTTAATTATGTATTACATAAATGCAAACAAAATTTGAACACAATGTTTTATCGTGGAACCCAATTGGGAAAACCACAAACACTTTTCTATTAACTGAAAATTTTTGTTTTACAAGTTACAATAGAAGGAAAATGTTTTCTTCCTCTCTAGAACAACACCCACTGATCATGATGCACCCACACCCCTATTCACTAGCTCCAACTGGTAGGAGGCTACAACCCCCTATTTAGTCAGCTACAACTGACATGGAAGCACCTACTCCCCTACAGGCTCCAACCTGCCCTAACACCTCCCAGCCACCCTCTGTTCATAAATCCATAAATCTTTTGTATAATACACTGGATATCATGACTGTTTCTCTATCTTTTTCTGCATTTGATATTCAATGTCTCTGTTGCAGTAACCGGAATTCCTTCACATCTCAACTTACTTATAAGTCTTTCAAATTTTCAACACAACTCTTCATAAACATCACACTTATTCATCTAATAGATTATATATCTAATTACCATTGATTATTACTAACATGATTATCATTCTTCTTCGATTTAGTTCCATCTTTTAATGCATGAATGATTTAACCGAGATTCAATCTAACTGTTTCTTCGTGGAGGTTACTGTCTTTGTGTTTTTGCAAGGTTTTACTATATTTGGTGATCATATGGACATGACAACATGTAAACCTTTCAACAATTATGGTGGAGTTTTAATAGCCTTTGCTATCTTCTTCATGTGATCCACCTTCGCCATGATCTTTGTCATTATACAAAAATCGTGACAGTGTGAGATATTTGGTGTTGTGCAAGGTTTTACTAAACATGGCGAATCTCCAGTTTTATCATTCCGTTACATCTTCTGACAAATTAGCGGTCTCGACATCCTGATGTATATTCAATTGGTAGAGAACTTGGTGATCCTCTAGACTTGGTATTATGTCAAAGAATCTGATAAAAATGACAGTCTTACCACCAACCGAAATAACGAACGCGCCTAAGCCCACGATCACTTCATATGACCATTGCGTCAATAGATATATAAAATAAATATTAATCCAACAGACGAGATCATCTCCTTGGTAAATCATCGATTGTTGTCACTTATTCCAAAAGGTAGGGGGCCTGACAAGTCGTCCTGAGCTCTAGGTTGGTGATCCTCATGTGAAGTCTAAGAACCTAGAGCCCCCACCATACCTTTGCACTACGCGTCGAATAGGCATAGTGAGGGCGGTCTTTATAAACCCATATGAACCTTTCCGAACTTCCAATGTGGGATGAATCCCACTGAATGAATCAATCGACACCGTCGATCACTTGATCGGACAATTGTTGAGTCTTCACAATGGATTCTTATGCAAATCTTCATTTACTCTACTTCTTGTGTCGATCGACCGCTACCCATCGAAATTCCATGATAGCCATCGCTTTTTACCAGAGATAGGCCATGCTTCGTATCACAGAGATAACCATTGACACCATTAACTATTTTGTTTTGTGGATATGATTGGATTTGTATTACAACGTAGATATTTTGATCTTTAACTCAACCATCGTCTCGTTGTTTCTTTTGGTTCTTATACCATGGCCTGCCACCATCATGAGCAGCTTCAGGTTGTCTCACTTCAATGATCTCATGTAATGCAATACTTTATTCAGGAGGTTGACTTCTAATTATCTGATCATGGACAATGAGAATTCTTAGGGATAACCTACTTCCAGGTATGCCAAGCATAAAGAACTCTCCACCTTGGTCCCTTTCATTTTCTATCAAATTGTTGTTTGGTGATGCTGCAACAACCTCTTTGCACAGTAGCTAGCAAGTAAGTTTGAGGACCCTAAGGCATGGTCTTCTCATTACTATGCTCAATTCACATTGCTTATCTGTCAATGCCAACCATCTTCTTTGTCATCATACTACCTCATCAATGGCTCTGTCAACATAGACATGTCATCATAGGAAATATAATGTCAACATGTTCTTCTCCGTTTTAGATGTTTAGATTTAAATATATGTAACACTATCAATGTCATCACAATCACCATAATATCAACACATCTGAAATGTATGCAACATTAGTATCCCTATTCCAGTCATGATTATGCAGTAGAGTCAATATTTTCAATGTCAATGCCATTATCATTATCATAGATCTATTGTCAATGCTAATGCCATCAATGCCAACCTATATTTCCATATTGCCAACAATCTCCCCCTTTGGCATTGATGGCAATACTATTTTCATTTCTCCCCCTTTGACATCAAGGGAAAAGGGTTGAATGACTCCCTGCGACTTTGATCACTGTCTCCCCCTGAATTGATGCCAATTGATGCATTATTTTCTTAAGAGATTAGATTGGAAGAGAGACTACTACTAATCTTTGCCTGAGATATTCAAATACATCTCTTCTTAAGGGTTTAGTGAAAATATCTGCAACTTGTTCTTATGTTGGGACATATTCCAATTTAATGTTCGTATTTGTAGCCTGATCTCTTATATAGTGGTATTTTATTGGAATGTGTTTTTCTTTGGAGTGATGGACAAGGTTCTTGGAGAGACTTATAACACTTGTATTATCACAGTAGATAGTAGTGGGTTCTTCAAACACTAATTTGATGTCTTGTAAGGTTTGTTTCATCCATTCCACTTGTGTGCAACATTCTGCTGCTACAATATACTCAGCTTCAGTGGTAGACAGATAAATTGAGGATTGTTTCTTGCTTGTCCAAGCTACCAATGATTCTCCCAAGAAGAATGCTCCTCCACTTGTACTTTTTCTGTCATCTACACAACCTTCCCAATCTGCATCTGAATAGGCCCTTAAAGAGAATGAATTCTTGCTAGGGTACCACAAACCAAGATCTATGGTTCCTTTTAAATACCTAAATATTCTTTTCACAACTTGAACATGGCTGTCTTTTGGTGCAACTTGGAATCTAGCCACCATTCCAACAACTTGCTTGACATCAAGTCTGGAAGCTGTTACATAGAGTAAACTACCAATCATTGATTTGTAGTGTTTTGGATATATAGCCTTGGACTCATCTTCCTTGCTTAGTTTGCATCCTACTGTTATAGGTGTAAAAACATGTTTGCAATCCTCTAACTGGAATTTCTTAAGCATATCTTTAACATACTTGGATTGATGGATAAAGATTCCTCTTTTGGACTGTATTATTTGTAATCCTAGAAATAAATTCAGTTCACCAAGCAAGGACATTTCAAATTCTTGTTGCATCCTCCTAGCAAATTCCTTACTCATTTTTTCATCATCACTCCCAAATATAATATCATCAACATATACTTCCACAATAATCATTCTATCACCAACAATTTTACAATAAATATTAATGTCTGTTGATCCTCTTTTGAGGCCTTGTATTTGTAAATAAGAATCTAGCCTTGCATACCATGCTCTAGGTGCTTGTTTTAGCCCATAGAGTGCTTTATTTAGTTTACAGACATAGTCTCCTTTGTCAGTTAATTTAAATCCTTCTGGTTGCTCAATATAGACTTCCTCTTCTAAGTTTCCTTTGAGAAATTCCGACTTGAAATCCATCTGGTATACTTTCAATTTTTTGTAGCTAGCAAAAGCTAAGAGCATATTAATTGCCTCTAATTTGGCCACAGGTGCAAAGGTTACTTCAAAGTATACCCCTTCAACCTGAGCATACCCTTTACATACCAATCTGGCTTTGTTCCTGATTACTTCCCCATTTTCATTCACTTTTTTTTTAAACACCCATTTAGTTCCAATGACATTCTTATTTTTTGGTCTTGGAACCAGTTCCCAAGTTTGATTTTTTTCAATCTGGTCCAATTCTTCATTCATAGCATTGACCCAATTCTCATGTTTGCATTCCTCTTTGATTGAGTTGGGCTCAATATGTAACAAAAGTGTTATTTCTGTTTGATACAACAATTGTCTTCTTGTTTGCACTCCATTGCTTTTATTTCCAATAATCAGTTCTTCAGGATGATTCTTTTGAGTTAATCTTCAGGATGTCTTTGTGTCTCTTCTCGGGGATTCTTATCTTATCTCTTATTCTCGAATATCTTCCTCTTCTTCTCTGGTATCCATTTAATCCTCTTGTATATATTCCTTTCCTTCTTCATTCTCTTCTTCTTCTTATGCTTGTGTACCAACTGACTCATCATCATCTTCATCTTCATTGTCAAGTATGGTCTCTTGATGTTTCATCTTCATTGTTTTTAAATCATCCACCTTAACATCTGCACTCTCAACAATCTTATGTAATCTAATATTGTAGCATCTGTATGATTTTTTGGTAGAAGCATATCCAAGAAAGATACCTTCATTAGATCTAGCATCAAATTTTCCGAGATTCTCATCAAGCCTTTTGATGTAACACTTACTTCCAAAGACCTTGAAGTATTTTACCGAAGGGGCTCTCCCAAACCATAGTTCATAATGAGTCTTATTACTATTAATCTTGAGCTGACCTCTGTTTAATATGTATACTGTTGTGCTTACAACTTCCCTCTGATATCCATCATATAATCTTGCTTCATTGAGCATAATCCTTGCAGCCTCCTAGATTGTTCTATTCCTCCTCTCAACAATCCCATTTTGCTAAGGTGTTCTGGCAGCAGAGAATTGTCTCTTAATTCCACGAGTTTCACAGAAGAGGTCAAACTATTTTGAGGTGAACTCACCACCATTGCTTGATCTAAGACATTTGATTTTTGTCTCTGTTTCATTTTCAACAAGGGTTTTAAAATCTTTGAATTTGTTAAATGCTTCTGATTTTTCCTTGAGAAAACATACCCAAGCCATTCTATTAAAATCATCAATGAACAACATAAAGTAGGACTCACCTTGCAAAATTTTGGTCCTTGTAGGTCCACAGAGGTCAGTGTGAACAAGCTCTAAAGGTTTTGAGGTTGAGTATTCTTTTGTTTTGAACCTTATTCTAGTTTGCTTCCCTAGTTGACAATGTCTACACATAGGATTTGAGGGTTTTGTGATCTTTGGCAAGTTTCTTACTGCCCCAAGATTGTTGACTTTCACTAAATTGTCAAAGTTAATGTGCCCCAACCTTCTATGCCATAGCCAACTTTCATCCACTATATTTATATGAAACTCCTCATTCAATTTTTTATTTAGTATATATACATTCTCAGGAGTTCTAGGAGCAGTACCAACCAATTTTCCTGAGTCCTTTATCCTAATCTCACATTTCTGGGAATCAAAGATGAAAATCTGCCCCTGATCATAGGTTTGGCTGACACTTAATAGGCTAGGTTTCAGATTTTCAACAAGCAACACATTCTTGGCTTTGCCTTTTCCCAAATTCACAATGCCTTTCCCAAGTATGTTACCTGAAGCATTGTCACCAAATGTACCTTACCCTTTTGTTTCTTTAAGCTCAAAATCTTGTCCTTATTTCCTGTCACGTGTTTTGAGCAACCATTGTCAACATAATAGAGATCTTCTTTATCTTGGGCTTTCAAGGCAATAAGACATTCCTCTTTTGATGTTTTTTCTTTCCAAAGCTTCTTTTTCTCTCTAATGAACTTTGGTTTTTATGAGATTTCCATTAATCTGCAATTACTTGCTTTATTTCCATAGTTATGACATCTGAAGCATTCTAAGTTCCTTTCTCGTAGAGGTGCAAAGGAGTTATAATTTATGCTTTTAACTTGATCTATTGTTTGGTTATCTTTAAGGTTATAGTTCTTAACCCTCAAGTTTTCCCTTCCATATGCTCTACAATTCATAGCTTTGTGTCCGAAATTAGAGAATGCAAAGCAATAACAAAAGAAAATACGAGGATACTTTTTTTGATAAACCTTCTTTGGTGTTGTCTTATATTCCTTCTTGATGGGTGGAATTAATCCTCTAGAGTTCTGATCATTTCTTGTATTTTCTTCATCTTTCTTCTTGAATGTAACGAGGAGAGAAGTTGCATAAGATGTTGAGTTAACTTGGTTTTCTCCTTGAGAATAACCTACTCCATTTTTGTTACTTGAATCCCTTTGTGTGGTTATAATCTTATCTAAGATTTTAGAGCTATTTTCATATATTGTTTGGATAAGTTTTGCATCAAGCTCTTTTCTTAGGTGAACTAATTTTGCCTCCATTTTTTCACAGGTTATTTGTTTCTCTTTAAGAGATTTCTCCAGACTTTCTTCCATCCTATTTGCTTCTAGGATTTGGTTTTTCAGGTTGCTCATGATTTTCTCCATCTCTTTTTCGTTTTGTTCAACTACAAAACTTTTTAGTTGTCTATATATGTTTTTGTATCTTCTTAATTCATCCAAGGCACTGAGAAGTTCTTCTTCGATATTAACCTCTGCTTCATCTTCTGACTCTTCCTCATGCTCAATTTCTTCTATCTCATTAGACTCTTCAATACCTAGAAAAAGGACTTCATCATCATCACTGTCACTAGACTCTGATGAACTGTTGTTTTCTTCTTTTGAGTAAAAAAGATTTTTCCCTTTGTAATATTTTTTCTTATAGTGAAGTTTTCCCTTCTTCTTGTATTGTTTATTTGTGTCTTCTTCATCTTCAGGGTCTTCCTTGGGATACAGACACTTGGCGACAAAGTGACCAAATTTTCCACAATTAAAACATTTGAAAGGAAACTTTCCTTTGTACCTCCTTGATCCTTTCTGAAGTTTTTTAATAAAATGGGCTTCTTCTACATCAAATTCTTCATGATGGATGGATTGAGGTATTTTCTTCTAATTTTTTGTTTTCTTGAGCACCTTGAAGGCCACCTCTCCTTTTGGGAGGTTCTCATGACCTAATCTTAACTCGTAGGCTATGTCAATTCCATACAATTCTTCCATGGTGAGTTGATCTAGATTATCTCGATCTTCAAGAGTGGACACTTTAGGATTATATAGCATAGGTAATGTTCTTAGTATATTTTCAATTAACTCATTGTCTGACACTTCTACTCCCAAACCTCTGATCACATTAACAATATTATCAACTCTTTCAAAGTAATCTGATATATTTGATTCATCCTTCATTTTTAGACCTTTGTATTGTACTTTGAAAGTCTGAAGTTTGGCCCTCTTTTCCTTAGAATCTTTTGCATATATAGTTTCCAATTTATCCCAGAGTTGTTTTGCATTTTTATAGTTTAGTACTTTAGCAAGGATCTTCTTACTTAGTCCAGCTTGTAGTGTGTTTAAAGACTTTGCATGTTCCCAAAATTTATTCTTGTCTTCTACTTCTGTGGGAGTGACTATTGGAACATCATATCCTTTTTCAACTAATGTCCATACTTCCAGTCCAATGGACATCAGATAGATTTGCATTCTAATACTCCTGAAAACATAGTCTTCGCCATCGAATAGGGGGACTTTCAATGACATCTTCAACTGTTGATCCATTCTGATGTATATTTCTCTTCAAGTGATTAAAATTTTTAGTCAAGAGACCAAATCTGATACCAATTGAAGGATCAAATCTTGTCACTGAGAGGGGGGGGTGAATCAGTGACACAATAATTTTATCAAATTTTTACTTTTGTTAATTATGCATTGCAGAAATGCAAACAAAATTTGAACACAATATTTTATCGTGGAACCCAATTGGGAAAACCACAAAGACTTTTCTATTAACTGCAAAATTTTGTTTTACAAGTCACAATAGAAGGAAGATGTTTTCTTCCTCTCTAGATCAACGCCCACTGATAAAGATGCACCGACACACCTATTCACCAGCTCCAATTGGTAGGAGGCTACAACCCCCTATTTAGTTAGCTACAACTGACAAGGAAGCACCTACTCCCCTGCAGGCTCCAACCTACCCTAGCACCTCCCAGCCACCCTTTGTTCACAAATCCATAAATCTTTTGTATAATGCACTGGATATCATGATTGCTTCTCTATCTCTTTCTACATTTGATCTTCAATGTCTCTGCTGCAGTCACCTGAATTCCTTCAGATATCAACTTACTTATAAGTCTTTCAAATTTTCAACACAACTCTTCATAAACATCACACTTCTTCATCTAATAGATTATATATCTAATTACCATTGATTATTACTAGCACAATTATCATTCTTCTTTGATTTAGTTTCATCTTTTGATGCATGAATGATTTAACCGAGATTCAATCTAACTGTTTCTTCGTGCAGGTTACTGTCTTTGTGTTTCTGCAGGGTTTTACTAAATTTGGTGATCATCTGGACATGGCAACATGTAAACCTTTCAACAATTATGGTGGAGTTTTAATAGCCTCTGCTATCTTCTTCGTGTGATCCACCTTTGCCATGATCTTTGTCATTTTACAGAAATCATGACAGTGTGAGATCTTTGGTGTTGTGCAGGATTTTACTGAACATGGCGAACCTCCAGTTTTATCATTCTATTACATCTTCTGAAAAATTATCGGTCTCGAAATCCTGATGTATATTCAATTGGTACCGAACATGGTGATCCTCTAAACTTGGTATTATTCCAAAGACTCCGATAAAAATGACAGTCTTACCACCAACCAAAATAATGAACGCACCTAATCCCATGATCACTTCATATGACCGTCGTGTCAACAAATATATATATATATATATATAAAATATTAATCCAACAGACGAGATCATCTCCTCGGTAAATCAAGGATTGTTGTCACTTCTTCCAAAAGATAGAGGGGCTGACAGGTCGTCCTGGGCTCCAGGATGGTGATCCTCATGTGAATTCCAAGCACCTAGAGCCTCCACGATACCTTTTCACTACGTGTCGAATAGGCATAGTGAGGGGGTAATTTATAAACCCATATGAACCTTTCCACACTTCCAATTTGGGATAAATCCCATTGAATGAATCAATTAACACCATCGATCAATTGATCAGACGATTGTTGAGTCTTCACAATGTATTCTTCTACATATCTTGATCTCCTCCGCTTCTTGCATTGATCGACCGCTACCCATCGAACTTCCATGATAACCATCTCTTTGTACCAGAGATAGGCCATGCTTCGTATTACAAAGATAGCCATTGACACCATCGAATATTTTGTTTTGTGGATATGATTGGATTTGTATTAAAACAAAGATATTTCGATATTTAACTCAACCATCGTCTCGTTGTTTCTTTTGTTTCTTCTACCATGGCTTGCCACCATCATGAGCAGATTCAGGTTGTCCCACTTCAATGATCTCATGTAATGCAATACTTTCTTCAGGAGGCCATTTTTTTATTCTTTGATCATGGACAACGAGACTGGTTAGGGATAACCTACTTCCAGGTATTCCAAGCATAGAGAAATATCCACCTTGGTCCCTTTCATTTGCTATAAAATTGTTGTCTTGTGTTGTTGGAACAACCTCTTTGCACAATAGCTAACAAGTAAGTTTGAGGACCCTAAGGCATGGTCTTCTCATTACTATGCTCAATGCACATTGCTTATCTGTCAATGCCAACCATCTGATTTGTCATCATACTACCTCATCAATGGATCTGTCAACATAGACATGCCATCATAGGCAACATAATGTCAACATATTCTTCTCTGTTTTAGATGTTTAGATTTAAATATATGTAAAATTGTCAATTTCATCAAAGTCACCATAATACCAACACATCTGAAATGTATGCAACATTAGTATCCCTATTCCAGTCACGATTATGTAGTAGAGTCAATATTGTCAATGTCAATGCCATCAATGCCAATATTATCATCACAGATCTATTGTCAATGCCAATGCCATCAATGCCAACCTATATTGCCATATTGCCAACATGAGTCCCTCTTGCTAAGATAAATAGAGCTAACAGGACACCACCCCATCCATTATACCTACATAGGAGAACTTAACTTAGAAGCAAAGTCCCTTCAGTGACCCCACCACCATTGCACATATTTGAACCATGGAATGCTCATGTTCTAGATAAACAAATCTTTGTCAAACTCACTAAATTATCCAATTCAAATATAGGGACCAACCATAATCTTGCATTGAAGAGCTTCAGGAAGAAAAGGGGAATTTCTAAGCCATGAAATAATCCCAATTGCATATGAAGGACAACTTACTGAAGTGACACAAACATTTGTCTTTGCACGCCATAGCCATAATCCCACCTCCAACCATAATGATTAGTTGAAGTGGTTGATTAATTCACCACATTGAATACAACATGTGAGGATAGGTTTTAATACAAACATGACTTAACACTTGAGCTTGATATAAGTTCTTGACATGAGTTTTGGAGCACCATATGTTCAACATGCATTGATTGATGAAATGAGATCTTTTACCTATTGATCATCCATTTGATCAATACTTAATCTTTGTAGTTGCATTTTAATTCTGATCCATCTTTACAATTATCAAAATATTTTCTCTTTCATACTATCACCAACGTAGAGTGCTTATACTATTTTTTTGTAATGGTATAAACTATACCAATCAAACTTGTTGTGCATCCTATGATGACTGAAGAGCTCTCCAAAATGAACAAGATTAAAAGTATTTCATAAGTTACAACCTAGAAAAATCACCAACAAAATATTAAAGAATTAACTAATTAGTTAGTATAATCAAACAAAATTGGAAATTGCAGTGGTCTTATATCTGTTGTCACTAGCCTCCTTGACATCGCATCAAGGAAAATGACTCAAGCACCAATACAAATTTTACAAGAATATGCATTATGTAGCCAAAATTCATTTTGAAGAGGATAAATAAAACTCTCTAATTTATTCCAAATATTTCAAGAATATGAACTCGAAAACAACATCCAATTGTAAACCATTTCTTTGAATATGAATCCATTGAATCTTGTTGGAGAGGAAAGATATATCTATTTTGATAAATAAGATGCCATGCTGCAAACTAAGCCCACATCCACATAGCTATAACAATATAATTATGTGGACATGCTTCCTTTCCTATATATATATATATATATATATATATATA
The DNA here is from genome assembly GCA_009831015.1 of Picea engelmannii. Lineage (NCBI taxonomy): Eukaryota > Viridiplantae > Streptophyta > Pinopsida > Pinales > Pinaceae > Picea > Picea engelmannii. The sequence goes on from ML786982.1 coordinate 201,478, forward strand.
T
>ML786982.1:201557-214396 GCA_009831015.1 Picea engelmannii
GTGGACTCATGAAGATGAATAAAACAATATCAACAACTAAATAATGTGTTTGTTTGTGTTTGCAATTTTACAAATAATTTGTCGCAGTTTCACAAATATTCGATTCATGCAAAGAAGAGTATTTTTCACATGGAAAGCCCCACGACCCATGGTCTTAAGATAAGGAAGAAATAGCGAAAAACACATATTTTTGTTTGGCATAATTAATTTTTAATGGAATCTTGCAAATGAAGTTCAAGGGTATTTAAAAACATTAACAACATATTACTAGGGGTAAAAGTTGTAAAACATGGCATGTCCTTTGATACATATATTAATTTTTAATGGAATCTTGCAAATGAAGTTCAAGGGTATTTAAAACATTAACAACATATTACTGGGTGTAAAACTTGTACAACATAGCATGTCCTTTGATACATATCTGCCTTCAAAATACACTAACTAAGAGCATTGAAAACAAAGCACTTAAAATTTCATTTTCACAATAAAAAAGTTACGAATTCAACCATGAATTCACATCAACCCAATGACAAGAAGCCCCAAAGAGGGATTAATACACTACTGAGACAAGAAGGTCACCACCTATTTCAAATTATTCTACCAGTCTTAAGGAATCTACTCCATATATCATTTGAGGTTAGGTACATTTAAGAAGAACTTGTTGCAACCCAAAAATTCATACGTGCTTAAACTATTATAGCCAAAGATGTCATTGTTTAGAATTGTTTTTGAATATTTTATGGATCATTGCCTCGATTTCAACCTTGTAATTGTCACATATTTGTTGACTATATTTGATCACCTCAGTGATCCTAGTCTTCAAATCAATGAACAATCCTTCAACTAATAGTCTTTCAGTAGCTATGGCAGCGGGACCAGGACCACCCACGTCCACTTGATTTGCAAGTGAAATCCTTTTCTTCTTCTTTCTAGGTTGGTGTTTTGAGGTAGAAGTCATGTTTTCTTCTTGTCCTTTGGAGGACGTCGACTTCTCTTTGTAGGAATTTGACTTTTTCTCTTTATGGACCTTGGCCTTAGATTCAATCTCCTTTTCTATAGAGTTTTCCCCCCTTTTGAGGTCTTCTTACACCTCTTCTTTTCTTATGGCAGAGGGGTTCTTCTCTATTGGGGTTGTATGTTCTTCAAAACATACGATGCCTTTGCATCATCTTCAGAGGAGGAGGAAAAGGAGGAAGGGAACTCAGAGGGAAGAGAAGCAAAATTGGCAAGCAAATAAATATGTGTGAAAAAATGTGGGTTTCTTCACCCTTCTCACTATTCATCTATGTTATATAGATTACAAAGGATTTCAAATAGAAAATAGATCCCAACATATCTCTAGCTAACTACAAAAAACAATAAATAAACATAAATACTAACTGGAGTCTAACTAAACTAACTAGATGTGCTAGCAGACAAGGAGATAGGGAGATTAATTCTAATACTCCCCCTTAATCTCATTTGTTACATTCATCAGCACTTACAATGCCCAAGTGATATCTTTGAAATTCAAAAACAATTTTTCCTAATGGTTTAGTAAATATGTATGTGAGTTGACCTCTTGATCCACATAATTGAAGAGAAATATCACCATTATAGACAAGCTCTCGAATGAAGTGAAAACAAGTGTCAATATGATTTATTTTTCTGTGAAACACATGATTTTTTACAATGCGATGGCTAAGTTGTTTTCATAGAAAATAGGAGTTGACTCCTTTTCCATATATGCTATATCATTCAAGAGTTTTCTCATCCATACCACATGGAAAGATGTTGAAGTTGCAACTACATATTCTGCCTCTGTAGAAGATATTGAGACTATGGGATGTTTCTTGGATTCCCATGAAATCATGTTTGTTCCCAAATGAAAATCATATCTAGATGTGTTTTTCCTGTCATCTATGTTGCTGTCAAAGTCACTGTCTGTGTACCCTGTAAGTGAATGATATTCAAAAGTTGTGTACCACACACTATAGTTGATTGTCCCTGCAACATACCTTAGGAATCATTTTCCAACTTTCGAGTGAGAATCCTTGGGGAATTCCTTAAACTTGGAAACAAAACTTGTTGCATACATAATATCGGGTCTAGTTGTAGTAAGGTACATGAGACTACCTACCATCCTTTTATATAATGTTGAATCGACTGTTGGACCTTCATCTTGTTTGCTCAATTTTGTTCCTAGTGCAATAAGAGTTTTTGTTGGATTGCATTAATCCATTTTAAACCTTTTTCGAATGTCTATAGCATACTTTTGTTGACATAAAAAATACCATGTGGATATTGATCGAATTCAAGTCCCAAAAAGTGTTTCATGAGACCAAGATCAATCATCTCAAATTATGTTTTCATGGCAACTTTAAATTCTTCTAACATAATATTTCTCATGTAAATCATATCATCAACATAGAGACAAACAATGTGAATTTTACCTTCTTGATTTAATTTTGTATAAAGAGTGGGCTCATTACTACTTATTTTGAATCCATTGTTGATCAGGTAAGAGTCAATTTGATTGTACCAAGATCTCAGAGCTTGCTTCAATCCATACAAGGCTTTCTTCAACTTGTACACTTTATCCTCGTGTCCTTGACTTCAAATACAGGTGGTTGATCTACATATAATTCTTCTTGCAATATTCCATTTAAAAAGGCTAACTTTACATCCAATTCGAAGACTTTCCATTTGTTTTGAGTTGCAATGGATAAAATGGTTCTTACTGTATCTAACCTTGCTACTAGAGAAAATGTTTCACCATAGCCTATGTCAGGTTGTTGAGAGAAACCTTTGGAAACTAGCCTTGCCTTACGCTTCTCTATATTTCCTTTTTCATTTAGTTTTTTTTTGTACACCCACTTGACACCTATGTTGGTTTTGTCTGTTGGCAGAGCAAAACAATCCCAAGTTTTTTCCTTTTGATGGCTTTCATTTCCCGATTCATGGCTTATACCCAATGTTACTCTTTTGCTTCTTCTTCAAAGTTGGTTGACATGATAGTAAGGAAAAATGAGTTTGATGCTCAATTTCATTGTTCTTCTCAATATTTCCCTTATGCTTCTTGTTCTCTGATTTTCTACATAAGCAGATGATTCACTGTTGGAAGAAGAACCATTTCCTTAGTGTTCTTGTTGTATTTATACCTGTAATCTTGGTAATCTTGGTGGATGTACTTATTGTTCTGAATTTTATGTTTGTTCATCTATTTGATGTAGTGGATTTTGACTATCTAATGTTTCATTTTCTTGCTCACTCCATGATTTATTCTCTAATAATTTGACATCCCTACTCACCATAAATTTATTGGTGACTAGATTATACAATCTGCAGGATTTTGATTGTTCAATATATCCTACAAAGATGCATTTTTCATTCTTGTTGTCAAGTTTCTTTCTCAACTCTTCCAGGATATGTGCAAAAGAAATACAACCAAAATTCTAAAGTGAGAGACATTTAAATTTGTGTCACTCCATGCCTCTTAAGGTACTTTATATTTGACACTTGTTGATGGAGATCTATTCAGGATGTAAATTGAACAAGCAACAACTTCATCCCAATAGTCATTAAACAAATTCTTTGCTCTGAGCATACTTTTGGCCATGTTCATGATGGTCTGGTCTTTCGTCTCAACCACTCCATTTTTCTACGGGGTATATTTGGTTGTATTTTGCATTATAATGCCATGTTGTCTACAAAAACATGCAAAATCCTTTGAATTATTTTCTCCTCCTCCATTTGACCTGAGCATTTTCACAAATTTTCCACTTTGTTTTTTTCCTTCAACTTTGAAATATTTGAACCTTGAAAAGGTTTCAGACTTATTTTCAAGAAAGCAAATCCAAAATTTCCTGTTGAAATCATCAATAAAGGTTAGGAAATAAAAGATTCCACCAATGGATTAGGTTTGAATTGGTCCAAAGAGATCCGTGTGAACCAATTCTAAATGTTCTTTTGTTCTATGGGAGGTTGTTGGAAATTTGTCTCTTTTATGCTTTCCAGGTATACAACTTTCATAAGGGCTATATTGTTCATTCAAAATAGGGATTCCTTTTACCATTGAGTGTTTTTGGAGAAGACTAAGACTCCTAAAAGGGATATGACCAAACCTAGAATGCAATAATAGAGCCTCATTTGTGTTCTAGACATTTTGGGCATATGGTTGAGACAAATTGACACTTCTTAAATTTAATGGAAACATCCCATTCTTGGTCATTTGAATTTTTGCAATGAGTTTCCTACTAGGTGGTTTATCTAGAATTAAGCATGTTGATCCTTTGAATATGAAATCATATCCACGATCCATCAAATTTCCTACACTTATGAGATTGTGTTTAAGGTTTGGAATGTAATAGACAACGTGTATGTCTTTCTTCTGATCTTGTTTAGTTAAAACAAACACAATACCTTTTCCTATAGCTTAAACTTGAGAATCATCGCCTTGACTAATTTTAGATTTGATAGAAGTATCAATGATAGAAATCAATTCTTTTTTACCTATCATATGATTGCTACAGTAGTTGTTCAACAAATAAAGGTCCTTGGTGTGACTTTCTTCATAGATATGGCAGGAAAGGAACATTGCTTCAGAAGTTTCTCCTTCATTTTTGGAGACATTTGCTTTGACTGCTTCTTTTTGCATTCATTCTCATAGTGACCATACTTTTTGCAATAGTAGCACTAGATTATGGTTTTTTCTATCCATTTTATGCCTCTTCCTCTTTGATTCTATGAGCTTTTAGACTGTTGTGACTATATTGAGTGTTCTTATGTGGGTCTTCCTTCTGCATGATGATCACCTATATCTATTTTACTTCTACCATTGTTTCCTCTGCCTCTTCCTATGCTGAAAGAAGTTTGAGTCTTGAAAGCAAGTTCCAAATACCCTTCTTCCAAGTTGAGTCTAGTTTCATGTGACATAAGTTACCCCATTAGTTCTTCTACTAAAAAACTAGATAGATCTTTGGATTCTAAAATGGCAGTTACAACCATTTCAAATTTCTTGGGAAAGCTTCTGAGGACTTTTTCAACAATCCTTTGATATTCAATCCATTCACCATTAATCCTAATCATATTTATAATGCCCATAACTCCGTTCATGTACTGGTCATCAATCTCTATTTAAATCATCTTCAGGTTTTCAAATTGAGTTCATAATGATTGAAGCTTTACTGTATTAACCTTATCATTACCTTGGTGTGATAATTTGAGAATATCCCAAGCTTGCCTTTTAATGGAAGCACTGGGGATTAATTCTTGCATTCTTGCACTAGTCTCGCTTAACTGGTCACTGGTCCACAGGGACACCTTGTCCACCGGGATCACCGAACCACTAGTCGATCGGGCCACCGAGCTCGCTTGACAACATGCCTTTATATATTTACTCCAACCAAATTAACTAACCATTGGACCACTGATCACACTCAACCATTGGGGAATAGGTCTGTGTTCTGTTTCTTTGATAATCAGGCCATTGGTCCCATCAGACCACCAGATCCGAGAATACTAACATTGTCACTGGCCCACCAGGCCCCGATATATATAATGCACTTTCTGAAGTTAATTTTAGTCTGATTGATGGACTTTGCAAGTATATTAACTGATGATCAATTAACCGGTCTACCAACCATCGGTAGGGAAAATAACACAACTTCTTTAAAGGATTTAAAGAAAAGGGTCGGTCAAGTTAGCTTAAACCACTAAATATGAAAATTCTACTAGATTTAGAAGTCATTAAAGATAGTTATTTCACTCTGATTTATCCTACACATGAGTCTTTATAGGTGAAATCATAAAGATGGGTGTCTATTTTGCTTGTTTTATGAGAAAAAAATCTATATTTTCACAAGTTTTTCAACTTCCGGTATACAAAAGTATTTTTTTTATTTATAATTTCACTTTACAGTAAAAACAAAACCTGTGAATAATTTTGTTAGCTTTCTACTGGCTATTTTTCAAATTATTTTTATTGAGATTTGATATGTCAATTTGGCAATTGTTTCACAGTATGTTCCTTAAAAATGAAAGGAATGATAATGAGTTATGTTTTTCCCCAACAATGTATATATTATTAAACTTTTGTTTTTTACAAACTAAATATACTGCAACAATCTACAAAGACTTTATTTTCTTATGACTATAATTTTGAATCTAATGGATGAATGTTATAATTTCTAGAATTTTTTGAAGTTGACCAAGTTGAAACAGTTGCATATTTTAAACACATGTTTTCCCCCACCTTGTATCTATCTTAATTTGTACTTAAAATTAAAATATAAAAATACCCTTTTGAAGAGAACATTTTAAGTATTTTGAATATAAGTTTTTCTAAATTTTCCACTGTGTATTTTTAGAGATATGGATATTTCATTTCAGTGAATCATAATGTCACCTGAAAATATTATGCAATTATTTTTTTACAAAATTAAATAAAATTAGATCAAAATAATGAAAATGAAAACAAATTATATCCATAGAAAGTAGATTCAATTTTGCAAATATTGATATCAATTTCGAATCTAAAATTTGAGTATTTGCAAGAGTCCGCAACATCCAAAGTGCAAGGAAGATGGAGGGAATTATCAAGTTCTTTCAAACAGTCCCATTCGTTGGTTTTTGGACGAAATAATATTTCTGCTGGAACGTATTTTTTTAAGTCGAAATATGTTTTACTAACAGAATCCGTAAAAAATAAACGGATTCCTAGTTTTTCGGCCGAAAGATGGGTGAGAGAATTCTATCGGTCGAAAAAAATGAAGGGACACATCATCTCATTTCAATTGGTGCCAAATATTATAAATATGCTTTCAGTCGAACCAATTTAACACAATTCACACTCTCGTTTCATGGTTTTGCATATGTGGAGCCACTAAGAAAAACTTTGAATCATTTTTTTCGTTGTTTTGAACAAGGTGGTTGATGTTTTGAATGAAAAAAAATAAATTATATATTGAAGGCGTTGTTGAACATTTTTTCAAGGTGAAGGCATTGTTGAACATAAAATTCTTGATAAATTATCTTTTAATAATTTTTATGAGAATGCAATTTTTCTGAGGCTATTTTGAAATGTTGATTTTTTTTATTTAACTTTTACAGATAACTACACTCATGGGAAACAAAAGTTTGCGCAAGAGAAAATTTGATCGCACTCGAGACAAAACTCGCCATAATGAACAAAGTAAAGAGCATTATTGGAGAAAGAATCAAGAACGTGAAATTATTGAAGAAAGAAATGATGATGATGTAAATAGATATTTTGAACAAGAAGAAGTCCAACCAGGTATATGCATGTACACACATTGTCTATATTAAAAATATAGAATCATTTATTTAAATTATTGTTTAAAATATTTGATTGATTGTAATTCGGATTTGATGTTTTTCAAAAAACATAAATATATTTTCCTCATAACGTCGATGAAGTCGTTGAAACCGAAATTGAAGCAGAAGTTGAATCACCTATTGGTATGTACATAAATCTCTAGATAATATAAGATGAACACTTGTATATATAATTTAGTGAATTTATGTTTGGGTTTTTTTTTAATATAAACTTTAAATTGAAATATGTAGAAGAATCTATCAACATTGATGATGAAATATTAGAAAATTTTGATACTGACAAATTTGGGAAGAAAGAAGTTAATCAGTATATAAGATATCATGTTACGAATATGTATAATACTTTTTTCAAAGATGAATCAGTGACAATACAAGATCAACTTTTACTCTGTCTAATAAAGTCAAGAAAGTTAAAAGAAGCTACATCATTATTGGGTATTCAAAAGTCGACAAAAGATACAAAGGTGAAACAAAATGTCTTTGACAATATAACTAGTGTATTAAAAGCTTTTGGAAAATCTCGAAAAAAAGATGTCAGTGTTGCACGTAGAGTGATACAAACATCAGTTGTTTCATCTAGCAATATAAAAGATCGTTTAACATGACACATGACAAAAGTGATGGGAATGTCAAGAAAAACATTGTACAAACATAGAAAATTTCGATTGCAAATAGATGCAAATGATGAACTTGCTTGTTGGACAATTATTTCTACACAAACCTGCAAAGATAGACTTGTAGAAAATGTTAAAGAATTGACCCGTAATTGTTGGTTGACATAATCTCATGTTTTACCAAATACAAGGGATGTTTTGCAACAAATAATAGCACGGAAAAAATATGAATAACATCCAAAACATATATTGCCAATGACAAAAATAGAATTTTTCAATAAGTTTGAAGAAGAGCACAAAGAAGTTAAAATTTCCATCAATACATTTGTGAAACAAAGACCATGGTTTGTTAGACCCATCACTATTTGTGACACTTGTTGTTGTTGTTATAATGTGGAATTTAAGTTATATTACAACACTTTTCTTGATTTTGGTAAAACGTTATGGTCACGTTCACCTCCTCCTTCCACATTCCATGCTTTTATATCTGAAACTCTATGTGAAAGAGAAGGTGATGAATTATTTTACCAAAATAAATGTGTTAATGGAAAGAAATGTGATCGTTGTGGAAATCTAAGTTAGTTTCACTCAAAGTATCCTATTGATATGAATGATCAATCATTTTCTAATATAATAATCAATTGGAAGAGATATGAATATATCAATAGAACGGATCCACATTCTTCAAATGTTATTTCCAAAAGGATTGATTTGAAAGTGGATAAGATCTGTGTGATAGATTTTTTGAAGAAGTTTGAGAAAGAAATTTATAAATACACCAAGCATTCACATAGAGCTCGATGACAAGACCTACAATTTAGAAAATCTCGTGAAGTGTTTCCACCAAGGACAATTTTGTTTGTAGTTGATTTTGCAAAGAATTGCACATTCGCTGCAAAAAAATAAATATAGAGTGAATATTATCATTCTGATCAAATCACTATATTTGTCCACGTTCTATATAGACATGCTCAACGGATTCTTGATAACATAGAAAACACCAATGACAATCAACATGTTATTAAAGAATATCAATTTTATATAAGTGATGATCGAGCACATGATGCACATTATGTACAACATTGTTTTAATAAATTTTATGATTCATTGAAAGAACATGGGATCGTATTCGATCGAAATTGGATATGGTCGGATGGATGTGCGGGTTAGTTCAAATATTCATGATCATTCTATTGGTCGTGGCGTCTTCATAAGAAATAAAAAATTACACATTGTTGGAATTGTTTTGAGAGTGTTCATGGAAAAGGAGAGAACGACGGTGTAGGGGCATGTGTAAAATGAGCATTTCGAAGGTATCCGATGAACTCTCATGCCAATCGATTTGAATCTGTTGATCAAGTTGTTGAATGGTGAAAACTAGCGCTCAACCATGAAAATAATTCATCAATATGTGCACAGGTGTGTACATATATACATGTTACACATGTACACACGATATTTTTATTCACGTGTTCAAATTTATATGATATTCAATCATTTTCATGGTAGATTTCAAGTTAACAAGTTGTTGTCTTGTGCAGGTTTTTTTGGTATGTTGGACTATTGATGGCTTAGAAAAACTTTCACTAAATGTAGTACCTTTCATAAAATCATCCACCTCTCTATTAATATCTCTAGGAATAAACTTCCTGGAGACAAACACCAGGACCGCATAGTGAACATGGACACCTTGAGTGACCTTCAAAGGGACTTGAGCGACATCAAACGGGACCTGAGGGAGCTCAAGGAAATTACGCTTGATATGCAGCACAAAGACGTCGACCGCTGGAGCTGGGTTAACAAGATGATGGACTTCCTGCAGGACCTCCGGTAAGAAATGGTGAACCACGACAAGGGCAAGTCACAGGTGTGACAATTCTACACCAGGCCTAGGCTTGGACCAGGTTTCTAATTTTATTTTTCTCCATGTTTACGTCGCTCTTCGTCTACAGGAAGCCATGGAAGGTTGGCCAGAGTTTTTTCATATTTTGTATACTTCTGGTTATTAGCATTTGCCTTGCGTGGCATCGACATGGCAAGATATTTATTTTGAACAATCGACAGCGGTGGTTTACTGGAAGGGCACCGTTGCCACGTATGACTAAGAACAACACTATTTTTTGGTCCTAAGGGAAGAAGTGGTTTCCCAAAAAATCATTTCTTCCACATATGATTAGGAACAATAGTCTTCTGTAACTCTTTCAGGATTCAATACAAACACTAACTTACATATATATATGTATATATATATATATCTCTAGGAATAATATCATTCTACAAATAAAAAATAATAGGTCATCTACTAAGGCTTTGTTTTCTGCATAAATGTGGATTTTATCTGGGCGAACATTTATCTAGAGCACTGCTAGGGTTTGGAGCAACTGCAAGATAGGGTTTGGCAGTCGCGGCCATAGAAGAGGACAACATGAGCACCAAAAGGGGGGGGGGGTAAGGGGACCCCCTCATACAAACAGGTAGTGGTGGACAGGGGAAAGGGCCAAGAGGCATAGGTTTCAAGGCACCAATGACAGACACCTCAGGATTAGACCCAGAAAAAGGTCAGGAAAGGAACCAGGGAAAAAGAGAGTGCATGGGGGAAGAAGTCAGAGAAACCCAGAGTGAAGCACAAGACACAGCGAAGCCAAACCGGACAGAAGGGCGCAACCCGTGTAAACCTAAAACAACAATGATACCCAAGGTGATACTGGAGGATCCACAAATGCAGCTCTATAGGACCAGATGAAGATGCATGTGCTAATATGCAATTTTATGGGCTTGTGGCCTACAGAAAGAACGCTGCGCAACTGGATTAAATATCACTGGAAGCCAAGTGGAGAAGTGGAGCTCCACCTGGGCTCAAAAGTCTTCTTTACAACAGTATTCATGAACTTGGAATACATAGATAGAGTCTTTGAGGGGGGGGCATACTTCCACACCTCAACAGGACTATACATGCAGCCATGTAAGGAAAATTTCTCCCCAGAAAAAGAGACCTTCAAAAAGGTGCCGGTCTGGCCGAGATTTTATTCCTTACGATTAGACTACTGGTTGCCCTCTACTTTCAAAGCAATAGGAAAAAAAATGGGGAAATATGTGAAGACTTTAGAAGCCACCCTAAAAGGGAGATATACAACTTACGCAAGAATATACAGAGAGATGGATGTATCGGGAGCACTACCAGAAGCCATAAGTCTAGAATTCAGGGATGAGGAATGGATCCAAAACATAGATTACGAACAGATCCCCTTCAGATGCAGAAGATTTCATGAACATGGACACCTGATCAAAGAATTCCCTCTTAATAAAAAATAGGAAGCGAAAATCCCCAAACCATAGTAGGATGAGGATGGGTTTATAAAAGCGAACCCCAAAAGCAGAGAAAACAAAAATCAAAGTAAAACCCCAACATTAAGCAACCTAGAGACCTAGAATAGACCAGAAGGAAGGGACAAAACCAATAAAGGGGCAGGAGGCGAAAAGGAATCGACAAAAAATCAAGAAGCCAGAGAACAAGCAGCAATCAAGCCCATTGATCGGCCAAGTAACAAGAAGGAACAGGGGAGTAGCGCAACCCCAATGGATGGAGAAATCAGAGACGACAACACCCCCATGCAAGAAGAAGAGGGATATGCGGAAATGACCCCAAGAGAAGTAGGTACAGAAGATCATGATCTCAGATACCTTGTTGAAAGGGAAAGGATAGATCTCCCAAACATACTAGAGCAATGGAAAAGACAGGGAGTGGACAATGTACCAACAGAGCAACTAGACCGCATTCAGTACCTATTTCTCCTAAGGGAGGAAGCCAAATCTAGAGGACTAAAGTGCACACATGGAGAGACAGGACACCTAGGAGTCAAAGCCGGTGAGGGACAACTGCAGCTCTCTCCCAAGCAGCCGAGGAGGAAACAAGGCAGGAAATCAAACAATGTAGCCCTATAGGAGCTTGGAGTGCTACTGATAAACTCGGGTAAGATCAAGAAACTCTTCCCCAACTCCCCCCCACATCTTTAAATGAAGGTTATAACTTGGACTATAAGAGGCCTAAAGAGCCGAAGAAAGCAGACAATCCTTAAAAATAGACTAAAGAAGGAACAACCACATCTTTGCTTCATTCAAGAGACAAAATGTACTATAGACAAAATTGAGGCAATTAGTAAACAATAATGGCACAAGTACAAGATGGTGGCTATCGAAGGCCACCAAATGGTAGGAGGTATTCTCACCTTATGGAACCCACAAGTGCTGAGCCTAATAGAAGCCGAAGCGACCAAGAATACACTTACGGTTCACATGCAAATCATTGGAAACAAAGAGGTGATTCTATGCACTAATGTGTATGGACCCCAGGTGTCAGAGGAAAAGAGAAGAATGGTACTTGACCTAGAAGACCTTAAAACCCATTCCTGTTAGAATATAATGGATGTGCTCACTTTACCATTTACAATATCTCTATTGTCACCCAACCATAGGCCGAAGCCACCCTCCGAGCACCTTAACCTTGACAGAGAATCACTCCGGAAGAAAACCCTAGGCTAGATAGTCAAACAAAGGGTAGCGCACCTTTCCCCAAGGATAGCACACCAAAAAGAGCTGATCAGATATTCCAAACCCTAGACAAGATATATTCCAAGACAAAACGTAACTGCTAGCTGCAGCAGCTGCACCGACAGTTCTCCTCCAAACCTACGCACAAAACTGGGTACTGCAGTGCGCACAAGTGTTTCTCTGCAATTTTGAGACTGCCTGCCAGAATGAAGACTGGACTCATGTATTTATAGTAATTCTGGCTAACTACCTAGGCCGAATTCTCATTCTAGGTATCTGTCTATTCAGTATATTATTATTTCTTCTGGACGACTTCTTCTCTTGGAGGCTAATAACCTAATA
>ML786982.1:217930-236200 GCA_009831015.1 Picea engelmannii
GGGGGAAACAGGGTGTTACACCCATGTTAACCATAATGGGAAGTCACTGTCTATGATACATCAGCAATATGGACCATTTTTTGAACTGGAAAATATCTGTCTGTCTGAAGTCTCAATCCACTTTCTGAACTGGAAAGAATCTACTCATCCTGGACCATTTTTCGAACTGAAAAATGATTGTCCATCAATCAATAATACATCAGTGCTCCCTCCAAACCTGGGAGTCATCTCTTCCTTTTTCAATAAGGAAGTCATCTCCACAAGCTCCATATTGAGTACGCAAACTCTTTCATCTTGGACATAAGCTTCACCAAAATGTCTGCTTATCTTCTCATCTGTGGAGATATGTATTGGAGAATATCTTTCTCCTTTCTGGACTTCATCATGGATAATGTAATGCTTGATTTCAAATGTACTTCTGTCTGTAACACTGGTTTTCTTTGAAGGCTTCATGTAGCTCTGATCAATAGAGTATATCATTGTTGGAAAACTGGAACATATCCATGTGGCACTTCTTCTTTCATCATGAGATCTGATCTACTGAGTAATCATCTTGATACAATATATTTGTTATAGAAAACCATGCTTTTGTTGTGCACTGGAGGTTCTCCACCAAGTTAGCTTCTTCCATATTCATATAAGAGTCTCTTTCTCAAAGTCTTGAGGTTTCTCTTCATACACTCTTTGTTCAATTGTTCTGGAGAACAGTCTTTTCATTTATCTGATGTAGAACTCCAACTCATGGATGTTGCAGATGATATAATGACTCATGTAGATATATGTCTGGTTTATTGGAACAAGTAATCATAATAGTCTTCTCCCTCCATCTGGGGGAACCTCTAGTTCTAGATCTTGCAATGCTTGCATATCACAACTTTCAGCCCCTCTGCTTGATTGCTTTTATTGAGTTCATATCAGGCTGGTAATCTTGTGATTCTTAATACAGTGACTAGTTGTTCAGGCTTCTCTTGTTTCTTGGAATCTTCATGTTCTTCCTTATGTTTCTCTTTAGCTCTTGGGTCCATGGAGTTTCTTATAGATTACATGCCCTAAATATTCCACTTCTTTCTTTCATCATAGGATCACGGATCTGGATGGAAAACCAAGGATACTTTAAGGCTTCTCTTCGAAGAAGACTTCTTCTGAGGTTGAACTGAACACGTATTGTCTTTCATTGTTGCTACCATGGATATATACTTCATCATCTTCAATGGATCATAGGATTAGCTCCCTCCTAATCCTTGCTTCATGTATGAGTGCATATAGTCAGCTCCCTCCATCTAACAGAGTCCACACTTTCGTTTGCATCCTTATTCCCTTATGCAAAGTGTTATAAGTCTTTCTCCAATTTCTTTTTGTCTTTGCTTCTTCTAAGTCTCTTCAAGATTGATCGTGATTTCGTCTTATCTTGTAATAGCTTCCACATCATTTGTTTGATGTATTTCATCTGTTCATGTTTTTTATCTGACTTGTATAATGATAGCAATACTTATCTTGTTGTTCTTCCATAGGTATATTTATTCTTGGAACACATTATCTTCTGAGAGATAGATATACAATATATGTGTAGAGACTATGCAAACAAGATATGTACAAGAACTGAGAAGAGTATTGTTACCTTCAGAAGAAGAAGTCTCTTTCATCCTTCTTAGTCTTCTTTGTAGGTTCCTTTTCTTCGGCAACTGATGCTTCGTGTGTCTCCTTCCTTTTCTTTATCCCGGGACAATGATTCTTGTAGTGACCATACTTTCGACAATTGAATCATTGTATTTTTGAAATGTCTTTCTCTTGATTTGGCTTCCTCCTTGAGCCAAACTTCCTTTTGTTCCTGAAATTGTTGAATCTTGTTGTGAAGGATTGATCATTGTACTTCTTTTGGGGTTTATCTTTTGCACTGATCCTGGATTCTTCTTGAGCACAACAAGTCCAAAGTTCTTCAAATGTAGGATACTCCTTCCTTGTGTTCATGCTTGTGGCAAATGCATCACATGTCTTGGGAAGACCATTGAGTACTATGTTTACCAATTCCTTCTCTGAGATGATCTCTTCAATAAATTTTAGTTGATCTATTAACTGAGATATTCTCACAAAATATGATGTTATGTTGTCCTCATCATTCATCTTCATGTCACAGAGATCAGTCTTTAGACTCATAACTTGTCCAATGTTTCTGACCGAGAAGAGATTTGTTAGGGCATCGTACATCTTATTCGATGAGTCAAGATGGGAGATGTAGGGTATCAAGTGGTCTTTTATAGATTCCACTATGATACTCATAGCATTGATGTCACTGTCTTTGAACTTCTCCATAACTGCAACGTTCTGTGGTTCCTTCTCTTTTCCTTCTTCAAACACTGGTTCCACGATCTTTCCTTTCACGATATTAAAAACTTTATTCTTGGCAAGGATGAGGTTGATCCTTGTCTTCCACACTCTGATGTTAGAAGCTCCATCTAACTTTTTCTCTGACTTCATAGAGTAAGTCATGTCTTCTTTGACTTGGTCAACCCTAGATTTGACCAGAAACTCAAACTTGACATCTTGGCTTGTTGAGAGTATCAGGAGATGCGCTAGGCTAGGGCACACTGATCTATCCAGAAATTAGGTCAATCCCTTCACTTAAGGTGCCTCAACAAGAGGACTAGGGTTTCTGCAACTGCACCTTCTAGTAACCCTAGCGGCGGTTCTATGGTGACTGCTCCTGCTAGAAACCCTAGCGACAGTTCTTCAATGAGCTCAATATACTTACGATTATGTTTCCCTCCAACGGTTAGACTAAATGAAGGAGGTGTGGGCCCATAACCTGTTAGAATATAATGGATGTGCTCGTTTTACCATTGAAAATATCTCTATTGTCACCCAACCATAGGCCGAAGCCACCCTTTGAGAACCTTAACCTTGACAGAGAATCACTCCAGAAGCAAACCCTAGGCTAGATAGCCAAACAAAGGGTAGTGCACCTTCCCCCAAGGATAGCGCACCAACAAGAGCTGATCAGATAGTCCAAACCCTAGCCAAGAGATATTCCTAGCCAAAACATAACTTCTAGTTGCAACAACTGCACCGACAATTCTCCTCCAAACCTATGCACAAAATTGGGCACTGCAGTGCGCACAAGTGTTGCCCTGCAATTCTAAGACTGCCTGCCAGAATGAAGACTGACCTCTAGTATTTATAGTAATTATGGCTAAATGCCTGGGCTGACTTCTCATTCTGGGTATCTGTCTGTTCAGTATATTATTATTTCTTCTGGCCGACTTCTTTTCTTGGAGGCTAGTAACCTAATATAAATTATCTTCTTGAGCTGAAAAGTCTTCTAGGGTTATTATCCAACTCATTAGGGTTTCTTCTTGCTTCCCGGAGTATTCTATTCTCATCAGGTTTACACGTGGAGGTAAATACCTCCCACAACTACCATAATATCAACAGTTCCAACAGCCTCCAATGGATCCTGGCAGGGGATTTCAACATCATCACGTCACTTGCGGAGAAAAAATGAGGTATAAGAAGATTGGATAGTGATGTGGAAGATTTCTCAAATTTCATAGACACAACGGAGATGGTAGACCTTAAAACTAATAATGGCCAGTTCACCTGGGACAATAAATGGATGAACCAGTATCAGGTAGAAACAAGACTCGACAAATTCCTAGTATCAGAGTCAATCATTTTGTAGGGACTAACCTTAGAATGTAGCATCCTTCTTTAGGGGGGATCTGATCACTGGCTAGTCCAACTGGAAGCAGGCTTCCAAACCACACTGAAGAATAGACCCTTCAGATTTGAGAAATTTTGGATTGAACACCCGACTTTCAAGGAAAGAATCAAACAGTGGTGGTAGGAGGAGAAACCATAGCAAGGGACAAGGATGTTCAAACTCTATAAGAAACTAAAGTACATTAAATATAACCTCAAGGATTGGAACAAGGACACTTTTGGAAATATAAACCAAGATAAACACAACATAGAAGACAAAATGAGAAAACTCCAGGAAACCTGCATAACAGAGGGCTATACGTAGGATCGGAAAAAGGAAGAGATCCAGATGACCCAGGAATGGGAAGCTAGATGCCAGCAGGAAGAAACACTTTAGCGATAAAAGTCCTGTATCAGATGGCTAAGGGAAGGAGAGTGGAACACCAAGTTTTTTCATAGAACAACCATGGCCAGAAGAGACCACAACAAAATCTTAAAGATTAAGGACCAGGATGGAATAGAGAGAGAGTCACATAAGGAGATCGAAACTACTTTGGTAAACCACTTCCACAGGATAGCCTAAGAACCCAACCAAGACAGAATAGAGGCCATCCAAAAGATAACCCAACATATCCCCTGCCTGGTCACCAAGGAACAAAATAACAACCTAAACAAACCCATTGCTGAGGAGGAAATTGACCAAGTGCTCCAGGAAATGCCCAATGGGAAAGCCCCAGGTCCAGATGGATTCACAGTGGATTTTTTCAAATCATGTTGGGAAATTGTGAAACACGAAGTTTATAGGGTAGTGGAAGACTCTAGAAGATCAACCTCCATTCTAAAAGCGCTAAATGCTACAATGATTACCCTAATCCCCAATAAAAATGAAGCCAAAACCCCTGACCATTACAAACGTATAGCGCTATGCAATGTGGTTTATAAGATAATCTCCAAAGTTATAGAAAATAGAATGAAACCCCTCCTACCCACTATGATATCACAAGAACAGGCAGGCTTCGTGGAAGGAAGAAAAATAATGGACAATATCATCCATGCCCACGAGCTTATCCACACCCTGAAGCTTCAGAAGAGAGGGGGAATTTTAATACAACTGGACCTATCAAAATCCTATGAAAAATTAGCTGGAACTATATGGTCAAGACATTGGAAGCCTTTGGCTTCACCCAACACTGGATCAACTGGATAGTCAGCCTCATGTCCACAACAAGCTACTCGCTCCTAATAAATGCATCCCTAGCCAAACCTTTCTGTCCCACAAGAGGCATCAAACAAGGAGAACCGTTGTCCCCCTTCCTATTCATTCTAATGATGGAAGGTCTTAGTCGAAGCATAAAAAGTGCAACAATAGCAGGTGAAATAACAGGCATCAAACCTTTCAAAAATTTCCCTACTTCCACACACCAACAGTTCGTGGATGACACTTTACTTCATGGCATACCCATGGTCAAGGAAGCAAAAGCCTACAAATGAATCGTAGAAGAGTTTGGGGAAGCCTCCAGTGTAGAGATCAACCACTCCAAATCTATGATCTTCTTAATCAATACCAACCCCGTAATCCAAAGAAATTTCGCCAATATCTTGGGCTTTGAACGCAAAGCACTCCTAACCAAGTACTTGGGCATTCCTCTGACAGACAAAGCTTACAAAATGTCAACTTGGGAAGGAATAATCAACAAGTTACAGGAGTGGGTGAAAAATTGGACGTACATATCCCTCAACCTAGGGGGAAGACTTATTCTGGCCAAGTCTGTTCTGCAAGCAATTTCAACCTTTATGATGTCCATTTTCCCAACCCCCAAGGGGACACCATACAAAATAAGAACCATTCAAAGGGACTTCTTGTGGAGAGGAGAGGAAACAAAGAAAAAATGGGCCCTGGTGGCTTGGGAGAAGGTCTGTAAACCAAAAAGAAAAGGAGGCATGGGCTACAAGACCCGCAAGTGACCAATGATGGCTACGGGGTGAAACTCTAGTGGCACTGGGCCAAAGAAACTACTACACCATGGGTAAACCTATGGAAGGCAAAGTATGCCCTGGACATAAGTGACCAAGACATAATTCGCTTCAGAGGCACGAGGGAGGGTTCAACCATCTAGAACCTAGATTAGTGCAACAAAGCCTGGATTCAGACACACAACTTTTGGGAAGTAAGAAATGGTAGAACAACCAGATTCTGGGACGATGCCTAACAACAGGAACCTAGAATGGAGAAATCAGACAGGGAGGAAATCCAATAGGAGATGATTGCGCAAGGTAAAACCAAAGTCTACCGTTATTGGAGACAAGAAATATATCACAACAAATGGATAATCTAGGACACTCTCACTTCACAAAATAGAGACCAAACCGCAACAACAGTAAAAGAGGTGTAGGAGGAATTGGGGAGATGAAAAATTGCAGTCACGGAAGGAAATGACTAGCTAAGATGGGGACAAAAAGAAGGTGGGGAATTCAACCTAAAAGAAGTCTGACATTATATCACGAGCCAGGACCAAGAAGACCCAATGCAACAATGGGATAAGATTTGGAATAACCCCACTGGCCAAAAATAAAATTTTTCCAATGGTTAATACTCCACAATTGAATCCGAACATGGGAAAACCTCAGGAAAAGGGGATTCATAGGCCCATCCAGATGTCACCTTTGTCAAGCTAAGGAAGAAACAATGAACCATCTCCTTGACGAATGCATCTACACAACAATGATCTGGGATTGGGTAGCAGGTATCTTCTGACAGTCCAATAGGCTTTGAGGTAACATCTCTGCAACTATCAATAAATGGAAAGAGAACTACAGAGAAAACGAAGAGGTGAATCTCTGTTGGACCCTCATTCCAGGAATGATCATATGGGAAATATGGAAAGAAAGGAATCGACACATCTTCAAGAACGAAAGCTGGATGGAAGGGAAGATCAAGGAAACAATAATCTCCATGACAAGAGAAACGGTGCAGAGCCACAACTGTCGGACAGGAAGAGCACAACTCACAGACTAGGACTCCCGAATCCTAGAATCTTTCCACCTGAAAGATGAATGCAACCCTAGTCAAGTAAAACTGATACCACAACTCCAAGTAGGTGAGCGCAACTAGAAACCACCACTAGTAGGATCCCTCAAGATGAATTTAGTCGGGGCGTCAAAAGGTAACCCAGGACAGATAGGAATGGGAGGGGTAATCAAGGACAACGAGGGAAACATAATCCGACTATACTTTGGGAGCATACTAAACTCAACCAACAACGCCACGGAATTCAGAGCCCTGGAGACTGGCCTCGAGATTATAAGTCGTGAAAGGATGACAAACACAATAGTGGAAGGAGATTCCATGTTGGTTATCAACACAGTAAAGAGACTCCAAAGTGGCACCAGAGTGGGCAAAATTCAGAGGCATTGGCGCTTGGCATATTCCCTGCAAAACATTCAGGAGCACTTGCAGACAGGGATCACAGTGGAGGTGCGTTGGGTACGTAGGTCAGCAAATAGACTAGCAGACAGAATCACTAACGAGGGGGTCAACAAGGAAGGACCAGAACTTGACACTATCTGGAGTAACATCCTGAATGGCCAGTTCAGAACATACTGTATCCAACTAGCGGTAAAAGACCATGACGACAACTAAGTTATGGACGACTACATCGAGGACGGAGGCATAGGGATAACTGAAGGGCACGCAGGAACCAGGAAAAATCCGATAGCCCATCACTCAAACACGAGTTACAATGCAGATCCAGGTAACACAACAGAAGGATGTACAACACCACGATCATGTCAATAGGAAGAAGTACAAGGGTTGTTCGTGGGAAAGTAGAAAATATAATCAGCAGGCGGCAAAGGACAAAGGACAAAAGGAGTTTCCATGGTTAAGTATGAGTACACCTCACCCAAGTATAAATACGGGGAGTGGTATTGAAGTTCATACAACGTGTCGAGCAAAGTATTAGCTCAAGGATTACGGCAGGGCTCCCAAGAGAACACATACCAGGACAATGAAAAAGGACCCGAAGTTACCCCTTTACGGGTGGCCCATGATTTCCAGGACGAGCCTGTAGCCAGGGAAATCCCATAAGAAAAGAAACACCAGGAACAACCATAGACAGGAAATAAGCAATTATAGAGGCCATCTTAATTACAAGGAAGGGGTGAATAGGAACAGGATAAGAACCCAAGGAAAAAACCACCACAAACAAGTCGAGATGGTACGAATGAAGAAAACACATAGTAAGAGAGGCCCCTAGGGGAAATAACCTCCAAAAATCTCCTAGATGATTACAAGGATGGAGCAAGCATCTAGAGAAGGGAAGGGTACCTTTCTTACGCAGGTCGATCCAAAGGGTAAATCCATCATCACCAAGTGGAAGAAATAAGTCAACACCACACACAAGGGAAAAGCCTGGAAGGAACTGATTCAGGAAGTAGATGGAGTAAGGGACCCAGGGGCCACACAGCCTAGAACAACCCAGTACCATAGAACGGTGGAGGAGGCCTAGCGAACAAAGATGTTGATAGTCAAGATGAGCTCTGACTGGGAAGAGACTAGCAGGAAGGCTAACAGGGACCACAAAAATTTGCTCACAGAAATCCTGAGTCTTTGCAGCAACCTAGAGGCCAGTGCAAAACGACTAGCTGAGGACCAGAGGAACCAGAAGGATAAAATGGAACGAATGGCAGGCCAATTCCACCTTTACCTATGCTATGTCCACCACATGGACATCACGCCAGCAGACCGGAGAGGAACACCAGCTTGTATCAGAAAGACGTGCATGGTGGTCCAGAGGAATAAGAATGAGGAAAGAAAGGATGGAGACAAAATACATCACATCATCCTGGACTAGCGTTGGTTCATCCCCTGGTCAAGTTGTGTTCAGTGTAGGTGCAACCCCTTTTTTGATTATGTCTTTTATGTATATGCTCTTGTTTAGTTCTTCAAACTGGTTTTAGGGAGACTGGGTCGATTTCCCATGGTGGTGGCCTAGCCTTACCCCCTGCTATCTTAGACAACGCAACTCCATAATTCCTGATCTGGTTTCCTTTTTGGCAGACCAAGGGATTGCCCCTATTTTTGTATCATAACCTCTTTCAATAATACAAGAACTCACACTCACAAAAAAAAAAAGGCTTGGTTTGCTGCATCTAGATTTTCATTTTTTTAATTGAATTTGGAGTATATTGAGAATTCAAGGTAGCTTATGATTAACATCCTAATTAAAAATTTTAAAGACATCTTAAAAAGTATCAATTTTAATTATGAAATTGTGAATTTGATTCCAAAAGTGTTGATATATTAAATTGCTTTGTAATGTGCATTTAGATTTCAATATCTTGAAGCAAATCAAACAAAATTGAAATTATGAGCTACTTGACAAATGTGTATGATGTTACCTAACACACATTTTAAACATAGTTTTCATTAAGTTTGATTGAAAAAATTTAAGTAGAAAAAGAATGTGATTTGTGACATGATAACAAAGTTGGAAGTTTAGTCAATGTAGACCTTGTATTGTGGATGGTGCGTTGCTATCCCTACAAATTTTTGAATAAAAATTTATTCAATGATATTGAACAACACTCATAGGTGTCATATTAATGGCACTAGTGAATACTTCCATTGTGAAGAGGATTGATAATCCATCATCCCTTTTCTACCCTTTTTGGTACATAAACAATTTATATCAACATAAATTTTAATGAAAATCGCTTACTTATATTAAAGTATATTTTAATTTTACATATTAAAAAAGGTTAGATCATGTTTTTATTTCAATTTTTATTTCAAAGTATATTTTTATTTCACATTTTCTTGAAAAAATATATCGAAAGCTCAAAAAGAAACCAAGGATGAACATAACCAGTTTAGTGTTGGACTGTCATTTCATTGTGAATTTTCAATAAAGAAACCAAGGATGAACATAACCAATTTAGTTCTGGACTGTCATTTCATTGTGAATTTTCAATTTTGAGTTTAGGGTTTTTACTAAATTTTTGATTGATAGGAGTCTACGCCCTATCAAAATATAGGAGGGGCCTAGATTGATGCAATGATCAATATGCTTAAATTTACAAAAGCATTGTTAAAGTCAATTGATTATCACTTGAATGGAATGGAATAAAATCCATATCACCCAATGAAAACTGTCAATGCTTTTACCTTGGTAGTCTAATACTAATTTTTCATCACCATGGACTCAGACTTTATTTTTATGTTTTCACTTTCATAAGAAGCTCTCACACATTTTTAATATACAATTATATCCCCTACGATTTCAATGCCCATCCAAGTTATCAATCTCAACAGATATGGAATGAACCTAGTTGGGAGATCAATCACTCAAAAAATTGTGCCAGTCTTAATTTTTGAATAAACGCACAAGATACTCTTCTCATGAATCAATATGCTCTCCACTCTATGAAAAGGATTAAACCTCTCACTCTAATGCCATGTCGAACTCAAAGGCAGATAAGAAAAGTTGAGAAGAAAACAAGGATTGAGAAAAACTGTGGGGTTGTTCACCCTTATCACTATTCATCTGTGTTATATGGATTACATAGGATTTCAAATAGAAAACATATCTCAATGGATCTCTAAATAACTGCAGAAAACAATAATCAAACATAAAGACTAGCTAGAGTCTAACTGAACTAATTGGATATGCTAGTAGACAAGTAGATAGGGAGATTAATTCTAACAGCCATGAGCGTTGCAACAACAACATAGTCAAATATTGTGGAAGGAAGTCTGTATAATTTCGTTTATATCACCCTTTTTATAGGATCGTGAAGGTTACAAGGTGAGCAAGCATAGTTCAAACCTTGGTTAAAATTCATAATACAATTGTACGACTCTTAAAATGGAATACCTAGCAATGCCTTAAAATGTGGGATGATCAATACCTACGCACATGCATGTGAAAATAAAGTTGTCAACTCATTGTCATGTAACCCGAGTTGTAAACCAATCTCCCACAACCATCATTTAAGGATTTCTATCTAACAGTTCTATATGGGGACTGGGCAGATCGTTGGCATAGTTGTATAATCCATATTACAACTATTAACTCGTTTCAAATAGAATCTAGAACAATATTTTGATAATTGCAATGATGGATTAGACATAAATGCAACTACGAAGATGAAGTATCGATCAAATGGACGATCAATAGGTACAAGATCCCACTTATTTAGGCCATAAATGGCATGAAATCAATTGAAAAACAATGTCATCAATGATTAAATGAAAAATATTGTATGTGTAATGTGGAGTCTAGACATCGACGTTGACATTAAAGTTAGTTACCAAATTCGGTTGTATCGGTAAAAAAAAAAAAAAAATTCGCAGATTGGTTCGATTTGGTCAAATTATTTATCATATTCAATTTGATTTGTGTGGTGGTATTTTGGGATCCTCGATGCTATTTATATTTTAGTTGGCTCCGCACAGAGAAGGATGAATGAATTTCTATCATCTTTTTCTGTAACCGATGAATTAGTTGACTCGAACCGAAATGTGAGCGAGAACTTTCCAACGAACCAAGCCAAGATATCTCCGCTCCAGGGGACTCTCCAGTAGATCGTTCAAATTACTCCACTTTGTTTATTTTTACATTTTTCAAACTTTTCCAACTCAATTCACAAAACATTGAGAGACTTTTGGACTTTGTCTTAGATTCATTTAATTATATGACAATATGTTTTTTACAATTTGACTATGAATATAGTTTTGAAGAGTCATTTAATCATGTAATGTTTTTTTCTTCGACCATGAACATAATAAATGTGAGTTCTAGTTTCTTTAAAATTTTAATTAAATATTTAAAAATTAAATAGATTTAAAATTAGGTGAAGCTAAGCTTTTAAGAGTATTTTTTTACCATGTATTGAATTGATATGGGTGAAACTTTGACATCCCTAAATTTTTTATTGAATTCATTTTTTATTATTATTGAAAAAAATAAGATTATTAAGTATTCCAAATTTTATTATAATTATTTTTTTATTAAATGAAATTTTTAAGTATTCCTTATTTTATTTTATTAGTCTAAAAACTTCATAAACAATAAAATGATGTATGAGATAAAATAAAAAATAAAAATAATGATGACATGGACTAAATTAGATGTAGAATTTAACTTCTATTTGTATTTTCAATGAAAATTTAATCATAATTATATATTTAATGTTTTTTATTTTATTATATGTTTTGAATACTTTTTATTTTACTTTATTTATANTCATATATACAAATTTTACCTTAAAAATTTGCCTCTTCTTAAATATTTGAAGATATGCTTTATGTTACAAGAACATCATCAAATATATAGAATGTCTAAATTAAACAAGTAACATAGTAACATGTGGCAATGTCCCTATTAGATACCAAGGTTTTGAGAAATAGAGAATTTGTGCTAAACCAATAAATAAATAAATTTGTCAGCTTATTTTTTAAGCATGTAAGAACCAAAATCAAAGGTCACCAAAAAATGTAAGAACCAATAAGAACCAAAATTGAAGGTCATCAGAAAATGTAAGAACCCGATATTCAAGCTATTTCCAGAATCTAAGGTCATCGTGATTGCACTAGTAAGAACCAAAATCGAAGGGCACCATAAAATGTAAGAACTAGATACTCAAGCTATCGTCAGAATCGAAGGTCACAGTAACCGTGAAGCCTCCATAATGCAACTCAACTTAGCGTTACCAGCCATTATAATGAAATGCATTACCAAAAACCCCTTGCAACCACTGTCGCCGGCCTACCTTTGGATTTTTGGTCCAGGGAAGCATTGGAAGCTATTGGTAACAAATTGGGCTCTTTCGTCAAGCTTGAACCTAATTGGGACTCCAAAAAAGACCGTATGTGGGCTTGGATCATGATCGAAGTTGATGTCAGAGAATGTATAGTGGGAAATATCGATCTGGTCTATGTTGGAATAAATTGGCACTAGAAGGTAGAATATTGGACATTAGCCTTTAGGTGTCATGGATGCCATGAAATCGGTCACATTCATTCCTAGTGTACTAGACTCGTGTCGCTTCAACAAACCCCTGCTAGACTTTGGATAACTCCAAATCCACAATTAAAAAGTAGGACTTGATGGAGTTTGTTTTGGTGGAAGGAAAAAGTGAAGAGATTCCTATGGATAATGACAAAGTGGTCCTCTCTAGTCAAGATTTGGGCGACCTGGTTAAAAAATATTTTGATTCAGTTATGAATACTTCGTCCCTTTCTCTGTATTTTCATATTAGTTTGAGAATGCATTCCTCTATCCCATTTCCCTCTGACCCCCCCCTTCTCCCAGGTCCTCCTCCTCTCCTGAAGTCCCCCCTTGTAATTTCCCTCCCTCGGTTTCGTTGATCGCCCCATTGGTTATGGAAAAGGAACTCTTGAGAAAACCTTCTCCCTCTCCCCAACTCAAGGCATAACCCTTTCTTGTTCCCTCCCTCCCCTCCTAGGGCTTCCTCTTTACCCTCTTCCAAAGCCTCCCTCCCCGAATTTCCCCTCTCCCCCTCCCCTGAAGTTTCCCTTTCTCCTCGGTTCAAGAGATATGCCTTAAGATCTAAAACCCGAGAGACCATCCCTTATCTTGGAGGTTTGTCCCTCAAATATCCTCCTCATGCTTAGGCTGGTGGAAAATCCCATCTCTCGAAAGCAAAAGAAATATTTGTTGCGGAAATTCGCAAAGGAACCCAAGCGACCATCACAAGGACCCCTAGAGCAGGGTTGGGGGTTCCCCAAAGAAGATATCCCTCAAAAGAATGTTCATAAGCCTAAAGCCGGACATAATCATGATCCAAGAGACAATGTGTTCAGGCGACAAAGCTAGAGAAATTTTTAGTCCTTGGCTTAGGAATTGGTCTTTCAACACAATTGACGCTTTAGGTTTTTCAAGAGGTCTTCTTACCAGATGGAGCCCTGATTTCCAGGATTTTTCATCCTCTGTCGTTCGCTCCACAATTTCATTCAATTTAAAACATAAGAATAGTGATTTATCCTTCTCAATGGTCAATATTTATGGTCCCTACTCTGATAGGACCTCCTATTGGGAGGACTCGGTTTCCGTAGGCATTTTTCATCACCCTCTTTTGGTGGCAGGGGGGATCTGAATTTCACCCTCTCCCTACAAGAGGTTTGGGGAGTGCACCCTTGGGTAGACAAGAAAAGCAGTTTTTTCCTATCTTGTTTAGAAAAGGCCAGATTGGTGGATATTGAACCTGTGAAGCTCTCTCCCACTTGGATAAATTTCAGAACTGGTGATGAGGAGGTTGAAAAAAGATTGGAATGCTTCTTAGTTTCTGAAGCTCTCCTGAATATGGGCTCAAATTTCAGATCATGGGTAGAGGTGGGAGGTATTTCACATCATTGCCATGTCCTCTTACATTGGTCTTCAGGATTTGAGTCCCCACCTACCCCCTTTAAATTATGTCAGTCTTGGCTGGTAGAAGAAGAATTCAAGAATTTGGTTCTCTCCTCTTGGGTCAAGATTTCCCCTCTCATGACTTAATTTGCAACTAATCTTAAGACTTTGAAAAGTTCCATTAAAAATGGCTTCCTCTTTGGAAGTCCAAGAGGCTTCGTTTCATTCGGGACACTGAATAAATCCTTGCCAAGGCCCTTAGAAAGCTAGAGGATATCCCCCTATCTAATGCAAGGTTAATTGAATTAAGAGAATTGGAGGACAAATGAGTTAAGTGGCTCAATACAAAAGAACAATAATGGTGCATTAAGAGTAGGGCTCTTTGGATAAAAGAAGGATATAATAACACCAAGTTTTTTCATTAGTTTGTGAAGTATTGAGGAAACCTCAAAACAATCTAGGAAATCAAGGATGAAGAAGTAAATGTGGTGGTATCCTTTGAGGACAAGGAAAAGATCATAGTAAACTTCTTTAGTAATATTTTTTCATCCCCCCTGGATGCCCCATTAAAGAAATCATGGACATAGTGGGAAAAATCCTACTGTGTTTTCTGAAGAATGAATTTATCCCTGGAGGAAGAGGTTACAGAGCCAGAACTGAGGGCAGATCTGTTTTCCATGAAGAATGGAAAAATCCCAGGCCTGTATGGTGTTACGGTGGAATTATTTAAGGCGTTCTATGACCACTTGAAAAATGATCTGCTGGTGGTGGTAAGAGAATCACAAAACAAAGGAATAATTCATAGACAACTCAATGCCACCTTCCTTTGCCTTATCCCTAAAAAGCAATGCCCTTCCTCCTTTGAGGATTATAGACCAATTTCCTACTGCAATGTTATCTACAAATTAATTTCTAATATTATCTCTAGAAGAATGAGACCGATGCTAAGTGCTTTCATTGGGTAAGAAAAATTTGGCTTCCTACACAATAGACAGATTCATGATGTGGTTGCCATCGCTCAAGAAGTGCTCCATTCTGTCAAAAAAATAAATCTTAAGGAAACCATCCTAAAATTGGATCTTTCCAATGACCGAGTAAACTAGACTTTTCTGTGTTTGGTCCTTATCCAAATGGGAATGAGATTGAAAGATGTCAATTGGATAATGGGGTGCATTCAAAGCGCTTCCTTTTCCATCCTTATCAACATATCTTTGTCCCATTTCTTCAAAGCTTCCAGAGGAATCCATCAGGGATGCCCCTTTTCTCCCTTTCTGTTCTTGATTGTTGTAGAAACACTAAGAACACTGATAAAGGAGGCCAGTTCCAATGACCTTCTGAGAGGAAACACAGTCTTTGACTCCGAACCAATAACACATTTTTTATTTGTAGATGACATCTTTTGCACCTTATTTGGTTCTCAGAGGAATTTGAATTCCTTCAAAAATATTTTAAACCTCTTTTGTAGCGCCACGAGAATGAAAGTAAATATGGAAAAATCATGTTTATTTCTTAATTACTACGAGGAAGAAGAAGAGTCCCCCATCACTAAATCCTTTCCCACCCAAAGGAAACCTCTCTTTGAAGGACTCAAGTACCTGGGCTTCAACTTAAAACCAAAAAATTGTAGGAAAGAAGACTGGCTTTGGTTAATTAGAAAAAATTTGAGGCTCGAATATCCATCTAGGTCAATGGACTCCTTTCTAGAGGAGGAAGAATAATGTTAATTAAAGAAATCATAGATGAAATTCTAGTATACTAGAAATCCATAACTGCAATCCCTAAAGGAGTTTTAGATCATATACGTCATATAAGCTTTCACTTTTTATGGACGGTACAAAACTCTCCTGAAGGCCCTCATCTGGCCAATTGGAAATCAATCATTGCACCTAAAGAAATGGGTGGATGAGTTTTAAATAACATTCATCTTTTTACTCGGGCCCTATCGAGAAGGAATCTATGGGGACTAACCCTCAGAAACTCTTTTTGGGTAAGAGTTATGAACTCCAAATATTTTCCCAACTTATCTATTTCAGAATGGTTTCGAGAGCCTACGAAATCTACCAAAGGATCAATTGTATGGAAAGCTCTTGTGGAAGCCTTCCCCTTAGTTGGTAATTGGACGGTCTGGAGTATTGGAAATGGGGAAAAGGTAAGACTGGGAGAAGACCCGTGGTTGGGAGCGAGAAACAACTACAAAATTTCCTCTCCCTGTCTCCAATTTCTCAAGGATAAAAACCTTTGATTCCTGAGTGATCTAAATATTGTATTTCCCCATATTCGAGGGAGATTGGGTTGGAAGAATGCATATTCTCTTGATCTCCCTGAAGCAATGCAAGACGAATGGAACTCCTATATCTACCTCTTATGCGAAAATTTCATCTCCTTGGATAGAGACTTTGAAGACTCTTTATGTTAGTCAAAAAACCCTCAGAATGGCTCCTAATTGGTCAAAATGGGATACAAATCTTGGCTAGAAGATAACTCTGTGACACACCCGAAATGGTGGTGGAATCCCCTTTGGAAACTCAAAACTCCTCGCATATGTAAATTAACGTTATGGCTTGCACTGGACAATAAATTTTTGACATGGGATAATTTCCTTAGAAGAGGATGGTGTGGTCCCAACATATGTCCTCTTTGCAAAGAAAATCAAGAAACCATTACTCATCTTTTTATCTCCCATCCCTATGTAGGGAAGGTTGCGCAGTTAATAAAATATCAATTAAAATTTCAGGCCAATTGGAACCAAGGCTCCGTAGAAGACTGTTTCAGATCTTGGATCCAAGATAGATCAATATCCTTGTATGTAGGTCTCCCAGGTATCATGATCTCAAATATCTGGTGGGCCAGAAATAATGTTGTTTTTAAAGATAAGTTTGTTCCTCCAGAGGTCTCTGTGGAAATATCGCTTAGTCAGGAAGAAGAGTTCAAGGAAGAACTAAGGGAAAGTAAATATTGGATAGTAATCCCACCTCCCATTGATTACACCATCCCTTGGGGATTCTTCGATGGGGCCAGTCAAAGACACCATCCATCCTGCGAAGTGGTGGTGGTTCTTTTCATTACTCACAACCATTATATTCACATTAGATATGCACCAGGAGATGAAACAAATAACATAGAAGAACTTATAGCACTATGGACCCTCCTAAAAATTGCAAAAGAAAAAAATGTGTCAAAGCTACAAGTTTTCGGTGACTCCAAGTTGGTGATTGATTGTGAAAGGGGTATCAATAATATTCAAAACTCCAAGTTGACCTCATTTCTAAGAGACATCAAGATTACTTTTAGAGACTTTGAATGGTTTTCCTTCCAACACATTCCGAGGGAACTTAATACAAAGGCATATGAACTCTCAAAGGAAGCTTTGTAGTGCCAAAAAGGAGCGTTCAGTTTTTATGAGTTCTTTGAAGGAACAGAAACTGAAGCAATAGAATTTCATCTCTGAAGAATTTTTTCTTTTTGTAAGGTTGTATATGTTTTTGGACAGTTTGAATAGTTTGTAGAAGTTTTTGAAAAAATCCTTTAAAGGCCTTTTATGAAGTAGAAAGATGTATAGGTTGTATAGATCTTGAAGAAAGCCTACATAAGCTTGACATGAAAGACTGCAACATGTATATTCTCCTATGAATATACAAGTTTTTTTTTTTTTTTTTTCTTCTGGAATAATAATAATAATTTTTTTTTCAATTTATTAAAATTATTATGTTTTGTAAATATTAAATTTAAATTAATCATTTATAAATATAATAGATCAACAACATATTTTAATCTTTAGAGTATAAGAATGAACGATATGAAATATCTTGGTTCTACCTTAATTCACATGGTCATAAAAGAAAGCCATATTGACATTATAAGAAGAGTAAACAACTACACAATGAGAATGAATTGATATTTTGGTGCTACATGATTTATTGTGTGCAATAATCTAAAATTTTTATTAATATTTTTAATTTTAACATAGTTACCAATTTAATGAGAACTTTTCAGAGTTCTCGTTTTTTGGGGGGTCAAGTTTTTTACCCCGTTTTTAAAAATGGTGCTATCGGTAGCACCCCCTTCCTTTTTAGGTGGTTTTTTGATATTTTAAATTTTCTGATACATAAGGTTTCCACTTTTTTGTTTTTAAATGCTTGTTTTTCCTTTTATTTTCAAATTGTTCAATTTTTTTATTTTTTTATTTTTTTTTCTCAAGTGTGTT
>ML786982.1:239373-250434 GCA_009831015.1 Picea engelmannii
AAAGATTTTCTCTTTTCTCTTTATTTATTTTTTAGCTTAAATTTAAGAAAAAAAGAAGAAGAAGTTATTAAATAAATTTTGAAGGGACCATTTAGGATGTAATTTTGGGTTTTTTATTTGTGTAGGGATTTGTTGTCAAGGCCACAATTTGAATTAGGTCGTAATTAGTTGTAATTTTAATGTTTAGAAAAGACATTTTTCTTTAGGTAGCGTCATGTTTTTATTTAGGTGTTGATTTTAAGGTTTTTCTAAGCAACTAATTTGTTTTTTAAGGCCATGTTTGAAAAAAGTTGTAATTTTGACCCGGTCAAAAAAATTGGTGCTATCGGTAGCACCATGTTTTGATTTGGGGGTTGATTTTAGATTTTTTTTTAGCAACCATTTTATCCTTTAAGCCTGTGCTTGAAAAAAGTTGTAATTTTAACCTGATTACAAAAAGTGGTGCTACCGGTACCACCACTTTTTGATTTGGGGGTTGATTTTAAAGTTTGTTTGAGAAGCCATTTGTTCATTTAAGCTCATGCTTGAAAAAAGTTGTAATTTTGACCTGGTTACAAAAAAATGGTGTTACCTGTAGCACCACTTTTTGATTTGGAGGTTGATTTTCATGTTTTTTATGTACAAATATGAGTTTAAAAAGCTAGAATTCTCGTTTTGAAGTCACAGTTCTCATTAAGTTGGTAACTATGTTCTTTCACATCCTAACTCTATATTAACAAAATTTATTTGAAAATTATCATTAATAAAACAATATAAATTAACTTTCAATAAATAGTAAATAATACTTCTAACTTAGTGTGACAGGAGATATGCTTTTACTATTTTCCTTAAGAAATCCATTTTAAACAAGAATTTATTTTAATTGTTCTTAAAAATGTGTATCATTTTACTACATTATTACATTCATCATATATCCATATACCTTCTAAATTAAAAATGAATTTTAACATTCATTCTATATCCATATCATGATATTGTAATATTCGTTCCATATTCATAATAAATATATGACAATTTAATATAAACTATTATACAAAACCAAAAATATAATAGTTATATATTTAATATCAACTAAATAAAATTCATTCACAAATCCATACATACATTAAAAAAAATAGTGTAAATTATTAAAACCAATTAAATATAGATATTTTTATTACAACCAACCCAACCAAAAACACAAAATTAATTCATATATTCCTTGACAAGCTTCATCTTCTACACTTATTAATTTTACAAATGCATGTTGATGTATCCCTCTAAATATATCAATTTGATTTTTTCCAAACACGATAAAACAATGAGTTTATAACATTAGTTTCATAATAATTCGTTGGAACTTACTCTAAGCTAATGGATTTAAATCTATTTTAACTTTATTTTTAATTTAGAATTCAATTAATAAAATGTTTGAATTAAATTAATAAAATGGTCTCTAAAGTATAAGTTAATGTATGAATTAATAATTATGATCATTGATTATTCATGGACTACTTTATCATACTAAAATTTGGTCAGTAATTACATAGAACGACAAATAAGTTAAGTTAATAAATTAGTAAGATTTGTTACTTAATTAATAATAATAATTAGTTACTAATCACATTGGTCATTGACTCATAATCTAGAATGTCTTTTTTTTAATTTTTAGTAATAATTAGTTATTAATTACATTGATTTATTATTTAATTAGTAAGATTTTTTATTTAACAATTAGTTATTAATTATGGATTTGTTACCCCAATGTCTAGGGATAATTAGAGAAGATCATGTCTCGTGGTCCACAATGGAGACATTGATCTCGACCATGATGATGATCAACATGTCCATAAATAGCATCCCAACAACCCTCTTTAGATTGCCTCTTATGACTATAGATCAACTAAGCTCATCACATCTAGACAATTCAATGTATGGGATATGGTAAGCCAACGTCACCATGAGGTATGTTAGTCCTTTCATGCGAAGTGTTGTGTTTAATTTAGTAGGCATGTGGATGAGGCTCATTGGTTGAAGTTGGATAATGGATCACTAGCTCATGAAATTATGTTTGTTGCCTTGTTTCACCTTGGCAACCGACTTCTATTCCCTAGTCCCACGTTGTCAAAACCCAGGGAAAAGGGGTACTACTGAGAGGCCCTCACAAGGGAAAAAACATTATGTTCCCCACCATACTTAACACTTTCCCTCCTGGAGCTTGTCATAGTGTACTAAAATTCGGTAATGGGTCATGGTTCATTCTCTCATGAGAAGAAGGGGATGAAGGCCCCGAGGTTGATGTAGCTGCTATATATATATATAAAATGATAAAGGCCACCTATAAAATCCAAAGGCCAGCTTGAGCTCTACCCAATTCAATGGTAACCACATTTTGTCTTGGTGCACTGAATGCAAATCTATAACAAGACCTTAGCCTAGTAAAAAAATCAAAGAATAAAGCTTGAAACATGTAAAGGGGACTTGCAAAATAATGAATGAGTATCAAAAGGAATGTTTTCATATGAGGGTTTGAAACATGAGCGCTAGGATCGTTTTTCATATCATATTTTTCACACTTGTGTGGGGTAACACTCTAAATTATTTTCATTATTTTCATCTCTTTGGCTATTTTAACTCACGCACTACTCTTGGAGGAGGGTTGTTATGGATGGTTTGCTCTATTGGATGGTAATTTTCTGCAATTAGGGTTTGAATGGTCTTGCTAATCGGAAGAAGTTAGTAATTTTCTACAATTTATTGTTTCTTGTTAATGTTAAAGGTGTTAAATTGCTATCTTGTTGCAAGTTTCTTTTTCTTGTTTAAACCTTAAGAAGGAGACATAAGTATTTCTCTCCTTCATAAAGTATTTATCGTCCAAGTTTGTGAAGCATTCTTTGGTAGGGTTAAAATCCTAAGGCCCAAAAGTGCTTGCATTATAGGGTTTTAACCCTAGTATTTTATCATTGACCTAAGTGGAACAAGAAGAAGGGAAAAATGACATGTGGGGCCCAAGAGTGTTTGCACCCTAGGTACCCTTTTCTTCAAGTTCTAACACTTAAGGCCCAAGAGTGTTTTCACCTTAGAGTTTGGTCCTAACCTCCCTTGTTTCATCTAGTTCAACCTTCAAGGTAATGAATTTGTGACTTCATGAGCCGTAGAGGACAACGACACTCATCTAGGTTTGTTCATGTGATGCAAATACCTTTTAAAATTATCAATCTCTTTCTCTCAAACACTTTACTAACTCTCCTAACCCTAACTATAGAAAAAAATTATCATTTAATGTTGTTATAAATTTTGCTACAACCACTAAAAACTACTCTAATTTGTTGCATACACACCTTAACAAGTTGTAACGGAAATCGAGCACACACAGAAACCAAGATAACTTGAATAAGGTTATCTATGTTTATTCAATCAATGAAATAAGAGAGCAAATAGCTTTCTTATATAGGTTACAATCAAGTATAGTCAAACCACTTTATGAATGTGGGATAAAGTGAAAATATAACCTAAAAGCAAATATCTGACCTAAAAGCAAATAAATTAACCTAAAGTCACTTTGACTTTATTAATGCCTAAGTCTAATTTCTAATTGACCATTATAAACTAATATTTAATTTAACACCCTCCCTTAATGGTCAATCTACTCACTACACCAAGTTTCTTTCGAAATTTCACATGCTTTTTGGGACCCAAAGACTTGGTGAAAATGTCTGCAGTTTGATCCTCTGTAGGACAATATTTCATCTCAATAGTTCCATCTTCTACAAGTTTTCTGATGAAGTGATAGTGTGTATCAACATGTTTGGTACGCTCGTGGAAGACTGGATTCTTGGCAAGTTTCATTACCCCTTGATTGTCACAGAACCAGGGTGTAGGCTCTCTCTGTTGCATCTACATATCTGATAACATCCTCCTGAGCCAAAATGCCTCGCATGCACCTTTCAATGCTCCTCGATACTCTGCTTCTATCGATGAAAGGGCGATGGCATGTTGTTTCTTACTGGTCCATGTGACTGCACCCGTGCCAAGGCTGAAGACATATCCAGAAATGGGTTTTCTGTCATCAACAAAACTTGTCCAATATGAATTTGTATACCCACACAACCTCCAGTCTTTGCTCCTGATGTACAAAATACCAAAGTCAAGTGTCCCTTTCACATATCTCAGCACTCACTTCGTTGCTATCCAGTGCTCTACTTTCGGTGTTGTCATAAATCTGGAAATGAAGCTCACAACGAAACTCAGATCAGGTCTAGTGGTTGTAAGATATATCAAGCTGCCCACTAGTTGTCTGTATAGTGACTCACTGACTGCCTTTGAGTCAGTCTTGGCTGAAAGTTTCAGCCCTTTCTCCATAGGTGTAGAGGATATTTTTCAATCCTCCATCCTGAACTTATCCAGCAAACTCCTAGCATACTTTGCTTGTGAGACAAAAATGTTGCTCCCTATTTGCCAAACTTCTACACCCAGACAATAGTGTAGGAGGCCTAGATATGTCATGTCAAATGATCTGCTCATGTTGGATTTGATCCATGTAATTGCATCTTCTTCACTACCTGTAATAATGATATCATCCACATAAGCAACTGTAAGAATGATCTCATTACCAACTCTTTTGACATATAAGTTGGAATCTGAAGGACTCCGCTGGAACCCTTGTTGAACCAAATACCTATCAATCTTGATGTACCACGCCCTCGGTGCCTGTTTCAAACCATATAGAGCCTTCTTTAGTATGCAAACTAGATGATCCTTCCTTGCAACCTGAAACCCCTCTGGTTGGCACATGTATACCACTTCCTTCAAATCTCCATTGAGGAAGGTACTTTTCACGTCCATCTGGTGGACCTTCCAGCCTTGTTGTGTTGCCATGGCTAGAACAAGACGAATAGTGCTCATCTTCGCTATAAGAGCAAAATTCTCCTCATAGTCAATGCTTTCTCACTGAGAGAATCCTTTCGCAACTAACCATGCTTTGTACTTGTCAAGTGTACCATTTTCCTTGTACTTGGCCTTGTACACCCATTTTCAGCCAATGGGTTTCTTCCCTGATGGAAGAGATGTGAGATTCCAAGTCTGATTTTTCATCAAACTTTCATGTTCGGCCTCCATGGCCTTTTCCCATTCAAGTCTTCCCTTTGCTTCCTTGAATACCTGAGGCTCATAGATCTCCTAAATATTGGACATAAGAGCAAAGTTCACTGTGCCAGTCTGTTGTTTACTCTGGCCTCGTGATGATCTTCCCTCGATCATCTCTTCTATCCAAACATCTCTAATGGTGTTGTGCCACCACTTGGGTCTTTTGGAATCCCTCGCTGCCAAGTCAGTATTTCCACCATGACTTGGGCTTCCTTCTTCAAAATGTACTGATCTAACTGACCTAGGACACTCATCCTATTCTGACTCGTCATCATGCTTAGAATATTCCCCCCCTTCAGGTGGGGCTATCAGAAGCTTGAAACCTGAATCTTCAATGACTTATGGTTGCTTAGTAACTCTGAATGCGGGAGGAGTATGGAAGGGTCCAACCTCCTCATCAACAACAACATCTTTGCTAAAGCTCACCTTATCAGTGTCAACATCCACTAATATGTAAGCTTTATGGGTGTCGTTGTACCCTGTAAGCATCATCTTCTTACTCTTCGGATCTAACTTGGCTCATTTCGCAGCTGGAATCCAAGTGTAAGCAGTAGAACCAAAGACCTTCAAGTGACTTACTTTGGTCTTTCTTCCAGACCATGCTTCCTCTGGAGTCTTCTGCTTTACTGCCATCGTGGGAGATCTATTCAGCAAGTACACTACTATGAACAATGCCTCTGCCCAAAACCTGTTAGGAACACACCTGTTTTGCAACATACATCTGCACATCTCTGTGATAGTGCGGTTTTGCCTTTCAACCACCCGATTCTATTGTGGAGTATAGGGTGTGGTGTATTGTCTCTTGAGCCCATGTTTAGCACAAAAAATATTGAATTCTTTGGAGCAGAATTCTCCACCATTATTAGATCTAAGAGAGGTAATATGACAACCTGACTCATTCTCGACTAATGCTTTAAAGTTTTGAAATTCTTTAAACACGTCAGACTTCAACTTCAAAAAATACACCCACATTTTCCTACTGAAATCATCAACAAACAGAAGGAAATACCTGGCACCGGTGATTGATGTCGTGTTCATTGGTCCACATATGTCTGCATGAACCAGCTGAAGGACCCTTTGCACTCTCCAAGCTTGTCCTTCATCAAATGGCGCTCGATGTTGCTTCCCTACCTGGCAATCTCCACAAACTCCCTGAATCTTCTACTGAATGTCTGGAAGTCCATCTACCAGTTTCTCTCGTGCCAACTGAGAGAGGTAGTTAAAATTGAGGTGCCCATACCTCTGATGCCATAGTGTGCATATGTTTGATGCACTGTTCGCTGCTAGTGCATGCTCTCTACCCTGCCCAATATCCACCAATCTGAATAGACCATGGTCCTCCACACCAAGAGCAACGATCTTCTTGGTATTCTTGTCAACGATATAGCACTTGTGATTGCTAAAGTTGACATCCAAGTGAGGAGAGTGCCTCATAATCTGACTAACTGAGAGCAAATTAAGCTCCATACCTGGCACTAGTGGACGTTGAGAAACATAAGCATCTTTCCTCCAAAGGAAATCTGAACATTCCCCTTGCCGACTATATTATACTCCTCGCCTCCACCGAAGATCACCGAGTCTTTGGATGGACTAGGTGTAAACTCTATGAACCAATCTTTCTGATTGGTGAAATGCCTGGATGCGCCTGAATCAACAAACCAAGCAGATGACTTGGATTGATCTGCTTGTGTACAGGCCATAAAGGCATAGAAGGTTGCCTCCTTCTCCTCCGTGTGCTCTGTGACATGGGCCTTCTGCTAAGACCCTCTGTGGTTGTGTTTTTGATCTACCAACCGCTTTCTGCAGTGCTTCTTCAAATGGCTAGTCTTGCCACAGTAATGACAAGTGATGGTCTTCAGGATTTTTGTGGCATCCTCGTCATTGCCTAGACCAGGTTTCCTTGTCCATTTGCCTTTGCCTTTAGCTTTGGCTGCAAAGGCCTACTTTGAACCCTCTATCTCACTGCTGCTCCCAAACTGCTTCTTCCACCTGTCCTGCTGCAAGAGCTTATTGGATAGCTCTCCAAACTTCAGGTTAACGTTTGTAGCTATGATGTTCAGGGTCTCAATGAAGTGCTCGTAGGACCCTGGCAAGTTGTTCAGCATGATCACCACCATGTCCTCTTTTACCATCTTCCGACCAATGGCCTCGAACTTCTCCCGGATGTCCTTGATCTTGAGTAAGTGATATTGGAGAGAGGAACCCTCACTCATCTTGATCGAGAATAACATATTCTTTAAAAAGAATGCTTGACCCTTATCTGAAATCTCATGGGTCTCTTTCAACTATTTCCAGATCGCTGCAGCAATCTTCCCATTCTGAACCTCAGGTAGCATCTCATCTATCACGGACAATTTGATTAGCATCACGACCTCTTTGTCTTGGCCATCAAACTTGTCCTGATCTTTACCTACAACCGTGGGACGAGGACTTGTGCCCAGAACAACATCTAACAGGCATCGATACGCAAAAATGGCCAACATGCGTTGCTTCCAGGTATTGTAGTTCTTCCCAGAGAACTTTTGGTTGCTTTCCAACATGATGTTGGTCATTGTAGCCATAGATGATTGTAAAATACTGAACTTAGCAGATAAATAATGGCAAATACCTGCAATCTGCCCTCAACTAGCTCCAAATCAACCAATTTCTCCTCAAATCTGCTAACTCAAGAAATTAGTACTAAAAAAAACAGCAGATCTTCGAAGTTGGGCACCAATCTGGGTAAGAACAGACCAATCTGGCTTTTAAAACTGAAAAATCAAATGAACTCGGCTCCGACTGATCCAAAACCCTTTCGGCTCCTTGAGTGTGCTATGTTGGCGATCCATCGATCTGTCACTGTCGGCAACAGTCCCTAGGTCTTCATGCGCTCCCAGACTCTGTGGCCCTAATCTCGCTCTGATACCATGTAACGAAAATTGAGCACACACAGAAACCAAGATAACTTGAATAAGGTTATTTGTCTTTATTCAATCAATGAAATAAGAGAGCAAATAGCTTTCTTATATAGGTTACAATCAAGTAGAGTCAAACCACTTTATGAATGTGGGATAAAGTGAAAATATAACCTAAAAGCAAATATCTGACCTAAAAGAAAATAAATTAACCTAAAGTCACTTTGATTTTATTAATGCCTAAGTCTAATTTCTAATTGACCATTATAAACTAATATTTAATTTAACACAAGTGACTTAAATTACCCAAAAAACTCTTCTAGCAATTGGATAATGTTATATTTGTTGAAGGCTTGATTCTCATGGCAAATTTCTATATTTCTAAGTACCTTTATTTGCTTATGTTGCAACATATCAATTGTTGTTATACAATTAGTTTACTGTTGTAATTTGCAACAACCATAGAATTTACTGATTGTCTAGTGTCTAAGAAGTCATCATTGAATAATATAGCTTGGTAATTGTCTATTTATGCTGCAAATTGTTTAGTGTCTTGTACAGGTATAACAATTACCTCACAACCTCTCATTTCCTTTCCTAGACCTAGACGTAACTAACAGGTGACCAAGATAGGGGGTTATAGGATTGGCTAATATTGTTATTTGATCCCTTGAGGTCACCAGGGAATCCTCCCTTGTGGTGGACCTCTCTGCATCAGTAAAACGAGGGAAGTCTCTACTTAGGTGGCAGTGGTAGATTCTTCCATAGTTACACAAGATTTGGGATCTAGTGGAGGGATTTGCACGAGTACAAATCTTGTGATAACATGACTCATAATTAAATTATTAAAATGTCTCTCTTAAATTTTAATAAGAAAATTAGTTATTGATTACATCGATTTATTTTAACTTATAATAATAATTAGTTACTAGAAGTAAAAAATTATTCTTCTTCTCGATGTTTTTTTAATCAAAAAAATATTTCATGTCCAGAGACTTGATCCCTCATAGGCACATGTGAAACAATCAAATACACTTGAATAAAGAGGGAGCACAGGTGATTGCGAGAGATTTTTGTTAGGGTTTCCAACACCGATCTAGTTTGGACCCTACTATAGTTCTCATGACGATGGTTGGGGGAGGGAGATCTACTCCCTCCTACAATGATGCACTGGTCAACAACAATTTCCATGCTTCTAGTTTCATTCCAAACCACATTTCAAAAGGAAAAGCAATAGAATAAGAAGAAGGAACATGAGGGGTAGGAATTGAGACTGTCAATGAACCCAAATATAATCAAGAGAACTAAAATCAGAAAACCATGAACCCAAATGGAGCAGAAAGATGCATCTTGGAAGCTATAAAAATACCAAAATACAAGATCACTTCTAACATGGTTGGACAATATATTCAACACATGAGGGAGCATGCCATCATTGGTAAATTCATGAGTATCTATCTCATAAAGAAATCCCTAGAATGGTGGATCCAAACTAGATGGAAGCCTAAAGGCAAGGTCGACGGTTCCAAAGTCTTCTTCACAACAATTTTTACTAGCTTGGAGGATAAGGATAGGGTATTTGAAAATGGACCATATTTCTTCAACTTAGCAGTGTTGTACCTTCATCTCTGGTCAGAGAAATTTAGCCTGAAAAAATAATACTTCACAATTTCCCTAGTATGGATTAGGTTATACTCTCTACTGCATGAGTTTTGGGATGAGGAGATACTCAAGGGTATCGGGAATTCCCTAGGATCATTTGTCAAAATATCATAAGTAGAAAAAAAAGGGTGATATACCTCATATGCCAAAATCTGTGCATACCTAGACATCTCCAAAGCACTGCCAAACTCCATATGCATGAGCTATCGGGACATTGGATGGATTTAAACAATATATTATGACCATATCCCATTCCGATGACAAAAATTTCATGATCATAGACATATATTTAGGGATTGCCCCCTAAATTGGTTATCACCTCCATAAGGAGCAACAACTCAAGGGATGTAGAGGGTTTTGAAATGATAACCACAAAAATATGAAACACTAGAAAGATGACAACACCCACTGGTCATAAGGATATCCAAACCAGTAATAGGTTTGAAACCCTCCAACAAAATCCGTATCAACCCAACAACAACAAACCAAAGGATGCAGAAAAACAAGCACACATCAAACCAAATCAAAGCATCGAGGAAAACCAGAAGGACTAAGAAAAACGATGAAAATTAATGGAGGAAATAGAACAAGGTGGTATAGATCCAGACATAGTTGATATGGTGAATGAAGGTGAGGAAAAAGGAGATTCAGAAGGCGAAGAGGACATGGAGTTGACTAATATATATCTTCAATATCTTATGACACCATGGAGGAAACATGACCTAAAATCCATCTTTGAACAACATATCTAGCTGAACACCCTCATTCAGAGTAAAGACCTTCTAAGTACGCCACAAAAAGGTAATTTCTCTACCTCCTCATCCTTAGGTGTCAATACCAATGCTTCTAAAGACTCATCAAATCTTTTTAAAGAGGAAAAAAAGTGAGGTTGATGAAGTAACAAGCAACTACTTCAAGATCTTAGAAAAATGTTGGTCAACTCAGGGTGGATAACATTGATGACAGATATGTTCCACCCCAACCCCCACTTTTATACATAAAGATACTCTCATGGAACATTATAGGTCTCAATGACAAGAGTAAACACTAAATTACAAAGAAGAACATAGACAAAGAAAAACATATTTTGGTAATGCTTCAAGAAACCAAATGCAATAGCAACCTAGTCTCAACTATTGCTTCAAAAATATGGAAGGGATCACACGCGATTGTAATCGATGCCCAAGGGGAAGCATGAGGTCTATAAATCATTTGAAACCCCACATAGATCTCCATAACAACCTATTTTTCTACTCAATGAACCATCTCTTCACACTTCCAGTTCATTGGATTAGCAGAAACTAGATTTTTAACTAATGTTTATGGTCCCCAAATAGCCCCAGAAAAGCACCTCTTTCTACACTCCACCCAAGATCTCAAA
>ML786982.1:293379-311668 GCA_009831015.1 Picea engelmannii
AACACACTTGAGAAAAAAAAATAAAAAAATAAAAAAATTGAACAATTTGAAAATAAAAGGAAAAACAAGCATTTAAAAACAAAAAAGTGGAAACCTTATGTATCAGAAAATTTAAAATATCAAAAAACCACCTAAAAAGGAAGGGGGTGCTACCGATAGCACCATTTTTAAAAACGGGGTAAAAAACTTGACCCCCCAAAAAACGAGAACTCTGAAAAGTTCTCATTAAATTGGTAACTATGTTAAAATTAAAAATATTAATAAAAATTTTAGATTATTGCACACAATAAATCATGTAGCACCAAAATATCAATTCATTCTCATTGTGTAGTTGTTTACTCTTCTTATAATGTCAATATGGCTTTCTTTTATGACCATGTGAATTAAGGTAGAACCAAGATATTTCATATCGTTCATTCTTATACTCTAAAGATTAAAATATGTTGTTGATCTATTATATTTATAAATGATTAATTTAAATTTAATATTTACAAAACATAATAATTTTAATAAATTGAAAAAAAAATTATTATTATTATTCCAGAAGAAAAAAAAAAAAAAAAAACTTGTATATTCATAGGAGAATATACATGTTGCAGTCTTTCATGTCAAGCTTATGTAGGCTTTCTTCAAGATCTATACAACCTATACATCTTTCTACTTCATAAAAGGCCTTTAAAGGATTTTTTCAAAAACTTCTACAAACTATTCAAACTGTCCAAAAACATATACAACCTTACAAAAAGAAAAAATTCTTCAGAGATGAAATTCTATTGCTTCAGTTTCTGTTCCTTCAAAGAACTCATAAAAACTGAACGCTCCTTTTTGGCACTACAAAGCTTCCTTTGAGAGTTCATATGCCTTTGTATTAAGTTCCCTCGGAATGTGTTGGAAGGAAAACCATTCAAAGTCTCTAAAAGTAATCTTGATGTCTCTTAGAAATGAGGTCAACTTGGAGTTTTGAATATTATTGATACCCCTTTCACAATCAATCACCAACTTGGAGTCACCGAAAACTTGTAGCTTTGACACATTTTTTTCTTTTGCAATTTTTAGGAGGGTCCATAGTGCTATAAGTTCTTCTATGTTATTTGTTTCATCTCCTGGTGCATATCTAATGTGAATATAATGGTTGTGAGTAATGAAAAGAACCACCACCACTTCGCAGGATGGATGGTGTCTTTGACTGGCCCCATCGAAGAATCCCCAAGGGATGGTGTAATCAATGGGAGGTGGGATTACTATCCAATATTTACTTTCCCTTAGTTCTTCCTTGAACTCTTCTTCCTGACTAAGCGATATTTCCACAGAGACCTCTGGAGGAACAAACTTATCTTTAAAAACAACATTATTTCTGGCCCACCAGATATTTGAGATCATGATACCTGGGAGACCTACATACAAGGATATTGATCTATCTTGGATCCAAGATCTGAAACAGTCTTCTACGGAGCCTTGGTTCCAATTGGCCTGAAATTTTAATTGATATTTTATTAACTGCGCAACCTTCCCTACATAGGGATGGGAGATAAAAAGATGAGTAATGGTTTCTTGATTTTCTTTGCAAAGAGGACATATGTTGGGACCACACCATCCTCTTCTAAGGAAATTATCCCATGTCAAAAATTTATTGTCCAGTGCAAGCCATAACGTTAATTTACATATGCGAGGAGTTTTGAGTTTCCAAAGGGGATTCCACCACCATTTCGGGTGTGTCACAGAGTTATCTTCTAGCCAAGATTTGTATCCCATTTTGACCAATTAGGAGCCATTCTGAGGGTTTTTTGACTAACATAAAGAGTCTTCAAAGTCTCTATCCAAGGAGATGAAATTTTCGCATAAGAGGTAGATATAGGAGTTCCATTCGTCTTGCATTGCTTCAGGGAGATCAAGAGAATATGCATTCTTCCAACCCAATCTCCCTCGAATATGGGGAAATACAATATTTAGATCACTCAGGAATCAAAGGTTTTTATCCTTGAGAAATTGGAGACAGGGAGAGGAAATTTTGTAGTTGTTTCTCGCTCCCAACCACGGGTCTTCTCCCAGTCTTACCTTTTCCCCATTTCCAATACTCCAGACCGTCCAATTACCAACTAAGGGGAAGGCTTCCACAAGAGCTTTCCATACAATTGATCCTTT
This sequence comes from Picea engelmannii, assembly GCA_009831015.1. Lineage (NCBI taxonomy): Eukaryota > Viridiplantae > Streptophyta > Pinopsida > Pinales > Pinaceae > Picea > Picea engelmannii. The sequence goes on from ML786982.1 coordinate 295,522, forward strand.
GGTAGATTTCGTAGGCTCTCGAAACCATTCTGAAATAGATAAGTTGGGAAAATATTTGGAGTTCATAACTCTTACCCAAAAAGAGTTTCTGAGGGTTAGTCCCCATAGATTCCTTCTCGATAGGGCCCGAGTAAAAAGATGAATGTTATTTAAAACTCATCCACCCATTTCTTTAGGTGCAATGATTGATTTCCAATTGGCCAGATGAGGGCCTTCAGGAGAGTTTTGTACCGTCCATAAAAAGTGAAAGCTTATATGACGTATATGATCTAAAACTCCTTTAGGGATTGCAGTTATGGATTTCTAGTATACTAGAATTTCATCTATGATTTCTTTAATTAACATTATTCTTCCTCCTCTAGAAAGGAGTCCATTGACCTAGATGGATATTCGAGCCTCAAATTTTTTCTAATTAACCAAAGCCAGTCTTCTTTCCTACAATTTTTTGGTTTTAAGTTGAAGCCCAGGTACTTGAGTCCTTCAAAGAGAGGTTTCCTTTGGGTGGGAAAGGATTTAGTGATGGGGGACTCTTCTTCTTCCTCGTAGTAATTAAGAAATAAACATGATTTTTCCATATTTACTTTCATTCTCGTGGCGCTACAAAAGAGGTTTAAAATATTTTTGAAGGAATTCAAATTCCTCTGAGAACCAAATAAGGTGCAAAAGATGTCATCTACAAATAAAAAATGTGTTATTGGTTCGGAGTCAAAGACTGTGTTTCCTCTCAGAAGGTCATTGGAACTGGCCTCCTTTATCAGTGTTCTTAGTGTTTCTACAACAATCAAGAACAGAAAGGGAGAAAAGGGGCATCCCTGATGGATTCCTCTGGAAGCTTTGAAGAAATGGGACAAAGATATGTTGATAAGGATGGAAAAGGAAGCGCTTTGAATGCACCCCATTATCCAATTGACATCTTTCAATCTCATTCCCATTTGGATAAGGACCAAACACAGAAAAGTCTAGTTTACTCGGTCATTGGAAAGATCCAATTTTAGGATGGTTTCCTTAAGATTTATTTTTTTGACAGAATGGAGCACTTCTTGAGCGATGGCAACCACATCATGAATCTGTCTATTGTGTAGGAAGCCAAATTTTTCTTACCCAATGAAAGCACTTAGCATCGGTCTCATTCTTCTAGAGATAATATTAGAAATTAATTTGTAGATAACATTGCAGTAGGAAATTGGTCTATAATCCTCAAAGGAGGAAGGGCATTGCTTTTTAGGGATAAGGCAAAGGAAGGTGGCATTGAGTTGTCTATGAATTATTCCTTTGTTTTGTGATTCTCTTACCACCACCAGCAGATCATTTTTCAAGTGGTCATAGAACGCCTTAAATAATTCCACCGTAACACCATACAGGCCTGGGATTTTTCCATTCTTCATGGAAAACAGATCTGCCCTCAGTTCTGGCTCTGTAACCTCTTCCTCCAGGGATAAATTCATTCTTCAGAAAACACAGTAGGATTTTTCCCACTATGTCCATGATTTCTTTAATGGGGCATCCAGGGGGGATGAAAAAATATTACTAAAGAAGTTTACTATGATCTTTTCCTTGTCCTCAAAGGATACCACCACATTTACTTCTTCATCCTTGATTTCCTAGATTGTTTTGAGGTTTCCTCAATACTTCACAAACTAATGAAAAAACTTGGTGTTATTATATCCTTCTTTTATCCAAAGAGCCCTACTCTTAATGCACCATTATTGTTCTTTTGTATTGAGCCACTTAACTCATTTGTCCTCCAATTCTCTTAATTCAATTAACCTTGCATTAGATAGGGGGATATCCTCTAGCTTTCTAAGGGCCTTGGCAAGGATTTATTCAGTGTCCCGAATGAAACGAAGCCTCTTGGACTTCCAAAGAGGAAGCCATTTTTAATGGAACTTTTCAAAGTCTTAAGATTAGTTGCAAATTAAGTCATGAGAGGGGAAATCTTGACCCAAGAGGAGAGAACCAAATTCTTGAATTCTTCTTCTACCAGCCAAGACTGACATAATTTAAAGGGGGTAGGTGGGGACTCAAATCCTGAAGACCAATGTAAGAGGACATGGCAATGATGTGAAATACCTCCCACCTCTACCCATGATCTGAAATTTGAGCCCATATTCAGGAGAGCTTCAGAAACTAAGAAGCATTCCAATCTTTTTTCAACCTCCTCATCACCAGTTCTGAAATTTATCCAAGTGGGAGAGAGCTTCACAGGTTCAATATCCACCAATCTGGCCTTTTCTAAACAAGATAGGAAAAAACTGCTTTTCTTGTCTACCCAAGGGTGCACTCCCCAAACCTCTTGTAGGGAGAGGGTGAAATTCAGATCCCCCCTGCCACCAAAAGAGGGTGATGAAAAATGCCTACGGAAACCGAGTCCTCCCAATAGGAGGTCCTATCAGAGTAGGGACCATAAATATTGACCATTGAGAAGGATAAATCACTATTCTTATGTTTTAAATTGAATGAAATTGTGGAGCGAACGACAGAGGATGAAAAATCCTGGAAATCAGGGCTCCATCTGGTAAGAAGACCTCTTGAAAAACCTAAAGCGTCAATTGTGTTGAAAGACCAATTCCTAAGCCAAGGACTAAAAATTTCTCTAGCTTTGTCGCCTGAACACATTGTCTCTTGGATCATGATTATGTCCGGCTTTAGGCTTATGAACATTCTTTTGAGGGATATCTTCTTTGGGGAACCCCCAACCCTGCTCTAGGGGTCCTTGTGATGGTCGCTTGGGTTCCTTTGCGAATTTCCGCAACAAATATTTCTTTTGCTTTCGAGAGATGGGATTTTCCACCAGCCTAAGCATGAGGAGGATATTTGAGGGACAAACCTCCAAGATAAGGGATGGTCTCTCGGGTTTTAGATCTTAAGGCATATCTCTTGAACCGAGGAGAAAGGGAAACTTCAGGGGAGGGGGAGAGGGGAAATTCGGGGAGGGAGGCTTTGGAAGAGGGTAAAGAGGAAGCCCTAGGAGGGGAGGGAGGGAACAAGAAAGGGTTATGCCTTGAGTTGGGGAGAGGGAGAAGGTTTTCTCAAGAGTTCCTTTTCCATAACCAATGGGGCGATCAACGAAACCGAGGGAGGGAAATTACAAGGGGGGACTTCAGGAGAGGAGGAGGACCTGGGAGAAGGGGGGGGTCAGAGGGAAATGGGATAGAGGAATGCATTCTCAAACTAATATGAAAATACAGAGAAAGGGACGAAGTATTCATAACTGAATCAAAATATTTTTTAACCAGGTCGCCCAAATCTTGACTAGAGAGGACCACTTTGTCATTATCCATAGGAATCTCTTCACTTTTTCCTTCCACCAAAACAAACTCCATCAAGTCCTACTTTTTAATTGTGGATTTGGAGTTATCCAAAGTCTAGCAGGGGTTTGTTGAAGCGACACGAGTCTAGTACACTAGGAATGAATGTGACCGATTTCATGGCATCCATGACACCTAAAGGCTAATGTCCAATATTCTACCTTCTAGTGCCAATTTATTCCAACATAGACCAGATCGATATTTCCCACTATACATTCTCTGACATCAACTTCGATCATGATCCAAGCCCACATACGGTCTTTTTTGGAGTCCCAATTAGGTTCAAGCTTGACGAAAGAGCCCAATTTGTTACCAATAGCTTCCAATGCTTCCCTGGACCAAAAATCCAAAGGTAGGCCGGCGACAGTGGTTGCAAGGGGTTTTTGGTAATGCATTTCATTATAATGGCTGGTAACGCTAAGTTGAGTTGCATTATGGAGGCTTCACGGTTACTGTGACCTTCGATTCTGACGATAGCTTGAGTATCTAGTTCTTACATTTTATGGTGCCCTTCGATTTTGGTTCTTACTAGTGCAATCACGATGACCTTAGATTCTGGAAATAGCTTGAATATCGGGTTCTTACATTTTCTGATGACCTTCAATTTTGGTTCTTATTGGTTCTTACATTTTTTGGTGACCTTTGATTTTGGTTCTTACATGCTTAAAAAATAAGCTGACAAATTTATTTATTTATTGGTTTAGCACAAATTCTCTATTTCTCAAAACCTTGGTATCTAATAGGGACATTGCCACATGTTACTATGTTACTTGTTTAATTTAGACATTCTATATATTTGATGATGTTCTTGTAACATAAAGCATATCTTCAAATATTTAAGAAGAGGCAAATTTTTAAGGTAAAATTTGTATATATGATTATAAAAAAAATATACATNTATAAATAAAGTAAAATAAAAAGTATTCAAAACATATAATAAAATAAAAAACATTAAATATATAATTATGATTAAATTTTCATTGAAAATACAAATAGAAGTTAAATTCTACATCTAATTTAGTCCATGTCATCATTATTTTTATTTTTTATTTTATCTCATACATCATTTTATTGTTTATGAAGTTTTTAGACTAATAAAATAAAATAAGGAATACTTAAAAATTTCATTTAATAAAAAAATAATTATAATAAAATTTGGAATACTTAATAATCTTATTTTTTTCAATAATAATAAAAAATGAATTCAATAAAAAATTTAGGGATGTCAAAGTTTCACCCATATCAATTCAATACATGGTAAAAAAATACTCTTAAAAGCTTAGCTTCACCTAATTTTAAATCTATTTAATTTTTAAATATTTAATTAAAATTTTAAAGAAACTAGAACTCACATTTATTATGTTCATGGTCGAAGAAAAAAACATTACATGATTAAATGACTCTTCAAAACTATATTCATAGTCAAATTGTAAAAAACATATTGTCATATAATTAAATGAATCTAAGACAAAGTCCAAAAGTCTCTCAATGTTTTGTGAATTGAGTTGGAAAAGTTTGAAAAATGTAAAAATAAACAAAGTGGAGTAATTTGAACGATCTACTGGAGAGTCCCCTGGAGCGGAGATATCTTGGCTTGGTTCGTTGGAAAGTTCTCGCTCACATTTCGGTTCGAGTCAACTAATTCATCGGTTACAGAAAAAGATGATAGAAATTCATTCATCCTTCTCTGTGCGGAGCCAACTAAAATATAAATAGCATCGAGGATCCCAAAATACCACCACACAAATCAAATTGAATATGATAAATAATTTGACCAAATCGAACCAATCTGCGAATTTTTTTTTTTTTTTTACCGATACAACCGAATTTGGTAACTAACTTTAATGTCAACGTCGATGTCTAGACTCCACATTACACATACAATATTTTTCATTTAATCATTGATGACATTGTTTTTCAATTGATTTCATGCCATTTATGGCCTAAATAAGTGGGATCTTGTACCTATTGATCGTCCATTTGATCGATACTTCATCTTCGTAGTTGCATTTATGTCTAATCCATCATTGCAATTATCAAAATATTGTTCTAGATTCTATTTGAAACGAGTTAATAGTTGTAATATGGATTATACAACTATGCCAACGATCTGCCCAGTCCCCATATAGAACTGTTAGATAGAAATCCTTAAATGATGGTTGTGGGAGATTGGTTTACAACTCGGGTTACATGACAATGAGTTGACAACTTTATTTTCACATGCATGTGCGTAGGTATTGATCATCCCACATTTTAAGGCATTGCTAGGTATTCCATTTTAAGAGTCGTACAATTGTATTATGAATTTTAACCAAGGTTTGAACTATGCTTGCTCACCTTGTAACCTTCACGATCCTATAAAAAGGGTGATATAAACGAAATTATACAGACTTCCTTCCACAATATTTGACTATGTTGTTGTTGCAACGCTCATGGCTGTTAGAATTAATCTCCCTATCTACTTGTCTACTAGCATATCCAATTAGTTCAGTTAGACTCTAGCTAGTCTTTATGTTTGATTATTGTTTTCTGCAGTTATTTAGAGATCCATTGAGATATGTTTTCTATTTGAAATCCTATGTAATCCATATAACACAGATGAATAGTGATAAGGGTGAACAACCCCACAGTTTTTCTCAATCCTTGTTTTCTTCTCAACTTTTCTTATCTGCCTTTGAGTTCGACATGGCATTAGAGTGAGAGGTTTAATCCTTTTCATAGAGTGGAGAGCATATTGATTCATGAGAAGAGTATCTTGTGCGTTTATTCAAAAATTAAGACTGGCACAATTTTTTGAGTGATTGATCTCCCAACTAGGTTCATTCCATATCTGTTGAGATTGATAACTTGGATGGGCATTGAAATCGTAGGGGATATAATTGTATATTAAAAATGTGTGAGAGCTTCTTATGAAAGTGAAAACATAAAAATAAAGTCTGAGTCCATGGTGATGAAAAATTAGTATTAGACTACCAAGGTAAAAGCATTGACAGTTTTCATTGGGTGATATGGATTTTATTCCATTCCATTCAAGTGATAATCAATTGACTTTAACAATGCTTTTGTAAATTTAAGCATATTGATCATTGCATCAATCTAGGCCCCTCCTATATTTTGATAGGGCGTAGACTCCTATCAATCAAAAATTTAGTAAAAACCCTAAACTCAAAATTGAAAATTCACAATGAAATGACAGTCCAGAACTAAATTGGTTATGTTCATCCTTGGTTTCTTTATTGAAAATTCACAATGAAATGACAGTCCAACACTAAACTGGTTATGTTCATCCTTGGTTTCTTTTTGAGCTTTCGATATATTTTTTCAAGAAAATGTGAAATAAAAATATACTTTGAAATAAAAATTGAAATAAAAACATGATCTAACCTTTTTTAATATGTAAAATTAAAATATACTTTAATATAAGTAAGCGATTTTCATTAAAATTTATGTTGATATAAATTGTTTATGTACCAAAAAGGGTAGAAAAGGGATGATGGATTATCAATCCTCTTCACAATGGAAGTATTCACTAGTGCCATTAATATGACACCTATGAGTGTTGTTCAATATCATTGAATAAATTTTTATTCAAAAATTTGTAGGGATAGCAACGCACCATCCACAATACAAGGTCTACATTGACTAAACTTCCAACTTTGTTATCATGTCACAAATCACATTCTTTTTCTACTTAAATTTTTTCAATCAAACTTAATGAAAACTATGTTTAAAATGTGTGTTAGGTAACATCATACACATTTGTCAAGTAGCTCATAATTTCAATTTTGTTTGATTTGCTTCAAGATATTGAAATCTAAATGCACATTACAAAGCAATTTAATATATCAACACTTTTGGAATCAAATTCACAATTTCATAATTAAAATTGATACTTTTTAAGATGTCTTTAAAATTTTTAATTAGGATGTTAATCATAAGCTACCTTGAATTCTCAATATACTCCAAATTCAATTAAAAAAATGAAAATCTAGATGCAGCAAACCAAGCCTTTTTTTTTTTGTGAGTGTGAGTTCTTGTATTATTGAAAGAGGTTATGATACAAAAATAGGGGCAATCCCTTGGTCTGCCAAAAAGGAAACCAGATCAGGAATTATGGAGTTGCGTTGTCTAAGATAGCAGGGGGTAAGGCTAGGCCACCACCATGGGAAATCGACCCAGTCTCCCTAAAACCAGTTTGAAGAACTAAACAAGAGCATATACATAAAAGACATAATCAAAAAAGGGGTTGCACCTACACTGAACACAACTTGACCAGGGGATGAACCAACGCTAGTCCAGGATGATGTGATGTATTTTGTCTCCATCCTTTCTTTCCTCATTCTTATTCCTCTGGACCACCATGCACGTCTTTCTGATACAAGCTGGTGTTCCTCTCCGGTCTGCTGGCGTGATGTCCATGTGGTGGACATAGCATAGGTAAAGGTGGAATTGGCCTGCCATTCGTTCCATTTTATCCTTCTGGTTCCTCTGGTCCTCAGCTAGTCGTTTTGCACTGGCCTCTAGGTTGCTGCAAAGACTCAGGATTTCTGTGAGCAAATTTTTGTGGTCCCTGTTAGCCTTCCTGCTAGTCTCTTCCCAGTCAGAGCTCATCTTGACTATCAACATCTTTGTTCGCTAGGCCTCCTCCACCGTTCTATGGTACTGGGTTGTTCTAGGCTGTGTGGCCCCTGGGTCCCTTACTCCATCTACTTCCTGAATCAGTTCCTTCCAGGCTTTTCCCTTGTGTGTGGTGTTGACTTATTTCTTCCACTTGGTGATGATGGATTTACCCTTTGGATCGACCTGCGTAAGAAAGGTACCCTTCCCTTCTCTAGATGCTTGCTCCATCCTTGTAATCATCTAGGAGATTTTTGGAGGTTATTTCCCCTAGGGGCCTCTCTTACTATGTGTTTTCTTCATTCGTACCATCTCGACTTGTTTGTGGTGGTTTTTTCCTTGGGTTCTTATCCTGTTCCTATTCACCCCTTCCTTGTAATTAAGATGGCCTCTATAATTGCTTATTTCCTGTCTATGGTTGTTCCTGGTGTTTCTTTTCTTATGGGATTTCCCTGGCTACAGGCTCGTCCTGGAAATCATGGGCCACCCGTAAAGGGGTAACTTCGGGTCCTTTTTCATTGTCCTGGTATGTGTTCTCTTGGGAGCCCTGCCGTAATCCTTGAGCTAATACTTTGCTCGACACGTTGTATGAACTTCAATACCACTCCCCGTATTTATACTTGGGTGAGGTGTACTCATACTTAACCATGGAAACTCCTTTTGTCCTTTGTCCTTTGCCGCCTGCTGATTATATTTTCTACTTTCCCACGAACAACCCTTGTACTTCTTCCTATTGACATGATCGTGGTGTTGTACATCCTTCTGTTGTGTTACCTGGATCTGCATTGTAACTCGTGTTTGAGTGATGGGCTATCGGATTTTTCCTGGTTCCTGCGTGCCCTTCAGTTATCCCTATGCCTCCGTCCTCGATGTAGTCGTCCATAACTTAGTTGTCGTCATGGTCTTTTACCGCTAGTTGGATACAGTATGTTCTGAACTGGCCATTCAGGATGTTACTCCAGATAGTGTCAAGTTCTGGTCCTTCCTTGTTGACCCCCTCGTTAGTGATTCTGTCTGCTAGTCTATTTGCTGACCTACGTACCCAACGCACCTCCACTGTGATCCCTGTCTGCAAGTGCTCCTGAATGTTTTGCAGGGAATATGCCAAGCGCCAATGCCTCTGAATTTTGCCCACTCTGGTGCCACTTTGGAGTCTCTTTACTGTGTTGATAACCAACATGGAATCTCCTTCCACTATTGTGTTTGTCATCCTTTCACGACTTATAATCTCGAGGCCAGTCTCCAGGGCTCTGAATTCCGTGGCGTTGTTGGTTGAGTTTAGTATGCTCCCAAAGTATAGTCGGATTATGTTTCCCTCGTTGTCCTTGATTACCCCTCCCATTCCTATCTGTCCTGGGTTACCTTTTGACGCCCCGACTAAATTCATCTTGAGGGATCCTACTAGTGGTGGTTTCTAGTTGCGCTCACCTACTTGGAGTTGTGGTATCAGTTTTACTTGACTAGGGTTGCATTCATCTTTCAGGTGGAAAGATTCTAGGATTCGGGAGTCCTAGTCTGTGAGTTGTGCTCTTCCTGTCCGACAGTTGTGGCTCTGCACCGTTTCTCTTGTCATGGAGATTATTGTTTCCTTGATCTTCCCTTCCATCCAGCTTTCGTTCTTGAAGATGTGTCGATTCCTTTCTTTCCATATTTCCCATATGATCATTCCTGGAATGAGGGTCCAACAGAGATTCACCTCTTCGTTTTCTCTGTAGTTCTCTTTCCATTTATTGATAGTTGCAGAGATGTTACCTCAAAGCCTATTGGACTGTCAGAAGATACCTGCTACCCAATCCCAGATCATTGTTGTGTAGATGCATTCGTCAAGGAGATGGTTCATTGTTTCTTCCTTAGCTTGACAAAGGTGACATCTGGATGGGCCTATGAATCCCCTTTTCCTGAGGTTTTCCCATGTTCGGATTCAATTGTGGAGTATTAACCATTGGAAAAATTTTATTTTTGGCCAGTGGGGTTATTCCAAATCTTATCCCATTGTTGCATTGGGTCTTCTTGGTCCTGGCTCGTGATATAATGTCAGACTTCTTTTAGGTTGAATTCCCCACCTTCTTTTTGTCCCCATCTTAGCTAGTCATTTCCTTCCGTGACTGCAATTTTTCATCTCCCCAATTCCTCCTACACCTCTTTTACTGTTGTTGCGGTTTGGTCTCTATTTTGTGAAGTGAGAGTGTCCTAGATTATCCATTTGTTGTGATATATTTCTTGTCTCCAATAACGGTAGACTTTGGTTTTACCTTGCGCAATCATCTCCTATTGGATTTCCTCCCTGTCTGATTTCTCCATTCTAGGTTCCTGTTGTTAGGCATCGTCCCAGAATCTGGTTGTTCTACCATTTCTTACTTCCCAAAAGTTGTGTGTCTGAATCCAGGCTTTGTTGCACTAATCTAGGTTCTAGATGGTTGAACCCTCCCTCGTGCCTCTGAAGCGAATTATGTCTTGGTCACTTATGTCCAGGGCATACTTTGCCTTCCATAGGTTTACCCATGGTGTAGTAGTTTCTTTGGCCCAGTGCCACTAGAGTTTCACCCCGTAGCCATCATTGGTCACTTGCGGGTCTTGTAGCCCATGCCTCCTTTTCTTTTTGGTTTACAGACCTTCTCCCAAGCCACCAGGGCCCATTTTTTCTTTGTTTCCTCTCCTCTCCACAAGAAGTCCCTTTGAATGGTTCTTATTTTGTATGGTGTCCCCTTGGGGGTTGGGAAAATGGACATCATAAAGGTTGAAATTGCTTGCAGAACAGACTTGGCCAGAATAAGTCTTCCCCCTAGGTTGAGGGATATGTACGTCCAATTTTTCACCCACTCCTGTAACTTGTTGATTATTCCTTCCCAAGTTGACATTTTGTAAGCTTTGTCTGTCAGAGGAATGCCCAAGTACTTGGTTAGGAGTGCTTTGCGTTCAAAGCCCAAGATATTGGCGAAATTTCTTTGGATTACGGGGTTGGTATTGATTAAGAAGATCATAGATTTGGAGTGGTTGATCTCTACACTGGAGGCTTCCCCAAACTCTTCTACGATTCATTTGTAGGCTTTTGCTTCCTTGACCATGGGTATGCCATGAAGTAAAGTGTCATCCACGAACTGTTGGTGTGTGGAAGTAGGGAAATTTTTGAAAGGTTTGATGCCTGTTATTTCACCTGCTATTGTTGCACTTTTTATGCTTCGACTAAGACCTTCCATCATTAGAATGAATAGGAAGGGGGACAACGGTTCTCCTTGTTTGATGCCTCTTGTGGGACAGAAAGGTTTGGCTAGGGATGCATTTATTAGGAGCGAGTAGCTTGTTGTGGACATGAGGCTGACTATCCAGTTGATCCAGTGTTGGGTGAAGCCAAAGGCTTCCAATGTCTTGACCATATAGTTCCAGCTAATTTTTCATAGGATTTTGATAGGTCCAGTTGTATTAAAATTCCCCCTCTCTTCTGAAGCTTCAGGGTGTGGATAAGCTCGTGGGCATGGATGATATTGTCCATTATTTTTCTTCCTTCCACGAAGCCTGCCTGTTCTTGTGATATCATAGTGGGTAGGAGGGGTTTCATTCTATTTTCTATAACTTTGGAGATTATCTTATAAACCACATTGCATAGCGCTATACGTTTGTAATGGTCAGGGGTTTTGGCTTCATTTTTATTGGGGATTAGGGTAATCATTGTAGCATTTAGCGCTTTTAGAATGGAGGTTGATCTTCTAGAGTCTTCCACTACCCTATAAACTTCGTGTTTCACAATTTCCCAACATGATTTGAAAAAATCCACTGTGAATCCATCTGGACCTGGGGCTTTCCCATTGGGCATTTCCTGGAGCACTTGGTCAATTTCCTCCTCAGCAATGGGTTTGTTTAGGTTGTTATTTTGTTCCTTGGTGACCAGGCAGGGGATATGTTGGGTTATCTTTTGGATGGCCTCTATTCTGTCTTGGTTGGGTTCTTAGGCTATCCTGTGGAAGTGGTTTACCAAAGTAGTTTCGATCTCCTTATGTGACTCTCTCTCTATTCCATCCTGGTCCTTAATCTTTAAGATTTTGTTGTGGTCTCTTCTGGCCATGGTTGTTCTATGAAAAAACTTGGTGTTCCACTCTCCTTCCCTTAGCCATCTGATACAGGACTTTTATCGCTAAAGTGTTTCTTCCTGCTGGCATCTAGCTTCCCATTCCTGGGTCATCTGGATCTCTTCCTTTTTCCGATCCTACGTATAGCCCTCTGTTATGCAGGTTTCCTGGAGTTTTCTCATTTTGTCTTCTATGTTGTGTTTATCTTGGTTTATATTTCCAAAAGTGTCCTTGTTCCAATCCTTGAGGTTATATTTAATGTACTTTAGTTTCTTATAGAGTTTGAACATCCTTGTCCCTTGCTATGGTTTCTCCTCCTACCACCACTGTTTGATTCTTTCCTTGAAAGTCGGGTGTTCAATCCAAAATTTCTCAAATCTGAAGGGTCTATTCTTCAGTGTGGTTTGGAAGCCTGCTTCCAGTTGGACTAGCCAGTGATCAGATCCCCCCTAAAGAAGGATGCTACATTCTAAGGTTAGTCCCTACAAAATGATTGACTCTGATACTAGGAATTTGTCGAGTCTTGTTTCTACCTGATACTGGTTCATCCATTTATTGTCCCAGGTGAACTGGCCATTATTAGTTTTAAGGTCTACCATCTCCGTTGTGTCTATGAAATTTGAGAAATCTTCCACATCACTATCCAATCTTCTTATACCTCATTTTTTCTCCGCAAGTGACGTGATGATGTTGAAATCCCCTGCCAGGATCCATTGGAGGCTGTTGGAACTGTTGATATTATGGTAGTTGTGGGAGGTATTTACCTCCACGTGTAAACCTGATGAGAATAGAATACTCCGGGAAGCAAGAAGAAACCCTAATGAGTTGGATAATAACCCTAGAAGACTTTTCAGCTCAAGAAGATAATTTATATTAGGTTACTAGCCTCCAAGAAAAGAAGTCGGCCAGAAGAAATAATAATATACTGAACAGACAGATACCCAGAATGAGAAGTCAGCCCAGGCATTTAGCCATAATTACTATAAATACTAGAGGTCAGTCTTCATTCTGGCAGGCAGTCTTAGAATTGCAGGGCAACACTTGTGCGCACTGCAGTGCCCAATTTTGTGCATAGGTTTGGAGGAGAATTGTCGGTGCAGTTGTTGCAACTAGAAGTTATGTTTTGGCTAGGAATATCTCTTGGCTAGGGTTTGGACTATCTGATCAGCTCTTGTTGGTGCGCTATCCTTGGGGGAAGGTGCACTACCCTTTGTTTGGCTATCTAGCCTAGGGTTTGCTTCTGGAGTGATTCTCTGTCAAGGTTAAGGTTCTCAAAGGGTGGCTTCGGCCTATGGTTGGGTGACAATAGAGATATTTTCAATGGTAAAACGAGCACATCCATTATATTCTAACAGGTTATGGGCCCACACCTCCTTCATTTAGTCTAACCGTTGGAGGGAAACATAATCGTAAGTATATTGAGCTCATTGAAGAACTGTCGCTAGGGTTTCTAGCAGGAGCAGTCACCATAGAACCGCCGCTAGGGTTACTAGAAGGTGCAGTTGCAGAAACCCTAGTCCTCTTGTTGAGGCACCTTAAGTGAAGGGATTGACCTAATTTCTGGATAGATCAGTGTGCCCTAGCCTAGCGCATCTCCTGATACTCTCAACAAGCCAAGATGTCAAGTTTGAGTTTCTGGTCAAATCTAGGGTTGACCAAGTCAAAGAAGACATGACTTACTCTATGAAGTCAGAGAAAAAGTTAGATGGAGCTTCTAACATCAGAGTGTGGAAGACAAGGATCAACCTCATCCTTGCCAAGAATAAAGTTTTTAATATCGTGAAAGGAAAGATCGTGGAACCAGTGTTTGAAGAAGGAAAAGAGAAGGAACCACAGAACGTTGCAGTTATGGAGAAGTTCAAAGACAGTGACATCAATGCTATGAGTATCATAGTGGAATCTATAAAAGACCACTTGATACCCTACATCTCCCATCTTGACTCATCGAATAAGATGTACGATGCCCTAACAAATCTCTTCTCGGTCAGAAACATTGGACAAGTTATGAGTCTAAAGACTGATCTCTGTGACATGAAGATGAATGATGAGGACAACATAACATCATATTTTGTGAGAATATCTCAGTTAATAGATCAACTAAAATTTATTGAAGAGATCATCTCAGAGAAGGAATTGGTAAACATAGTACTCAATGGTCTTCCCAAGACATGTGATGCATTTGCCACAAGCATGAACACAAGGAAGGAGTATCCTACATTTGAAGAACTTTGGACTTGTTGTGCTCAAGAAGAATCCAGGATCAGTGCAAAAGATAAACCCCAAAAGAAGTACAATGATCAATCCTTCACAACAAGATTCAACAATTTCAGGAACAAAAGGAAGTTTGGCTCAAGGAGGAAGCCAAATCAAGAGAAAGACATTTCAAAAATACAATGATTCAATTGTCGAAAGTATGGTCACTACAAGAATCATTGTCCCGGGATAAAGAAAAGGAAGGAGACACACGAAGCATCAGTTGCCGAAGAAAAGGAACCTACAAAGAAGACTAAGAAGGATGAAAGAGACTTCTTCTTCTGAAGGTAACAATACTCTTCTCAGTTCTTGTACATATCTTGTTTGCATAGTCTCTACACATATATTGTATATCTATCTCTCAGAAGATAATGTGTTCCAAGAATAAATATACCTATGGAAGAACAACAAGATAAGTATTGCTATCATTATACAAGTCAGATAAAAAACATGAACAGATGAAATACATCAAACAAATGATGTGGAAGCTATTACAAGATAAGACGAAATCACGATCAATCTTGAAGAGACTTAGAAGAAGCAAAGACAAAAAGAAATTGGAGAAAGACTTATAACACTTTGCATAAGGGAATAAGGATGCAAACGAAAGTGTGGACTCTGTTAGATGGAGGGAGCTGACTATATGCACTCATACATGAAGCAAGGATTAGGAGGGAGCTAATCCTATGATCCATTGAAGATGATGAAGTATATATCCATGGTAGCAACAATGAAAGACAATACGTGTTCAGTTCAACCTCAGAAGAAGTCTTCTTCGAAGAGAAGCCTTAAAGTATCCTTGGTTTTCCATCCAGATCCGTGATCCTATGATGAAAGAAAGAAGTGGAATATTTAGGGCATGTAATCTATAAGAAACTCCATGGACCCAAGAGCTAAAGAGAAACATAAGGAAGAACATGAAGATTCCAAGAAACAAGAGAAGCCTGAACAACTAGTCACTGTATTAAGAATCACAAGATTACCAGCCTGATATGAACTCAATAAAAGCAATCAAGCAGAGGGGCTGAAAGTTGTGATATGCAAGCATTGCAAGATCTAGAACTAGAGGTTCCCCCAGATGGAGGGAGAAGACTATTATGATTACTTGTTCCAATAAACCAGACATATATCTACATGAGTCATTATATCATCTGCAACATCCATGAGTTGGAGTTCTACATCAGATAAATGAAAAGACTGTTCTCCAGAACAATTGAACAAAGAGTGTATGAAGAGAAACCTCAAGACTTTGAGAAAGAGACTCTTATATGAATATGGAAGAAGCTAACTTGGTGGAGAACCTCCAGTGCACAACAAAAGCATGGTTTTCTATAACAAATATATTGTATCAAGATGATTACTCAGTAGATCAGATCTCATGATGAAAGAAGAAGTGCCACATGGATATGTTCCAGTTTTCCAACAATGATATACTCTATTGATCAGAGCTACATGAAGCCTTCAAAGAAAACCAGTGTTACAGACAGAAGTACATTTGAAATCAAGCATTACATTATCCATGATGAAGTCCAGAAAGGAGAAAGATATTCTCCAATACATATCTCCACAGATGAGAAGATAAGCAGACATTTTGGTGAAGCTTATGTCCAAGATGAAAGAGTTTGCGTACTCAATATGGAGCTTGTGGAGATGACTTCCTTATTGAAAAAGGAAGAGATGACTCCCAGGTTTGGAGGGAGCACTGATGTATTATTGATTGATGGACAATCATTTTTCAGTTCGAAAAATGGTCCAGGATGAGTAGATTCTTTCCAGTTCAGAAAGTGGATTGAGACTTCAGACAGACAGATATTTTCCAGTTCAAAAAATGGTCCATATTGCTGATGTATCATAGACAGTGACTTCCCATTATGGTTAACATGGGTGTAACACCCTGTTTCCCCC
>ML786982.1:315182-328023 GCA_009831015.1 Picea engelmannii
TATATTAGGTTATTAGCCTCCAAGAGAAGAAGTCGTCCAGAAGAAATAATAATATACTGAATAGACAGATACCTAGAATGAGAATTCGGCCTAGGTAGTTAGCCAGAATTACTATAAATACATGAGTCCAGTCTTCATTCTGGCAGGCAGTCTCAAAATTGCAGAGAAACACTTGTGCGCACTGCAGTACCCAGTTTTGTGCGTAGGTTTGGAGGAGAACTGTCGGTGCAGCTGCTGCAGCTAGCAGTTACGTTTTGTCTTGGAATATATCTTGTCTAGGGTTTGGAATATCTGATCAGCTCTTTTTGGTGTGCTATCCTTGGGGAAAGGTGCGCTACCCTTTGTTTGACTATCTAGCCTAGGGTTTTCTTCCGGAGTGATTCTCTGTCAAGGTTAAGGTGCTCGGAGGGTGGCTTCGGCCTATGGTTGGGTGACAATAGAGATATTGTAAATGGTAAAGTGAGCACATCCATTATATTCTAACAGGAATGGGTTTTAAGGTCTTCTAGGTCAAGTACCATTCTTCTCTTTTCCTCTGACACCTGGGGTCCATACACATTAGTGCATAGAATCACCTCTTTGTTTCCAATGATTTGCATGTGAACCGTAAGTGTATTCTTGGTCGCTTCGGCTTCTATTAGGCTCAGCACTTGTGGGTTCCATAAGGTGAGAATACCTCCTACCATTTGGTGGCCTTCGATAGCCACCATCTTGTACTTGTGCCATTATTGTTTACTAATTGCCTCAATTTTGTCTATAGTACATTTTGTCTCTTGAATGAAGCAAAGATGTGGTTGTTCCTTCTTTAGTCTATTTTTAAGGATTGTCTGCTTTCTTCGGCTCTTTAGGCCTCTTATAGTCCAAGTTATAACCTTCATTTAAAGATGTGGGGGGGAGTTGGGGAAGAGTTTCTTGATCTTACCCGAGTTTATCAGTAGCACTCCAAGCTCCTATAGGGCTACATTGTTTGATTTCCTGCCTTGTTTCCTCCTCGGCTGCTTGGGAGAGAGCTGCAGTTGTCCCTCACCGGCTTTGACTCCTAGGTGTCCTGTCTCTCCATGTGTGCACTTTAGTCCTCTAGATTTGGCTTCCTCCCTTAGGAGAAATAGGTACTGAATGCGGTCTAGTTGCTCTGTTGGTACATTGTCCACTCCCTGTCTTTTCCATTGCTCTAGTATGTTTGGGAGATCTATCCTTTCCCTTTCAACAAGGTATCTGAGATCATGATCTTCTGTACCTACTTCTCTTGGGGTCATTTCCGCATATCCCTCTTCTTCTTGCATGGGGGTGTTGTCGTCTCTGATTTCTCCATCCATTGGGGTTGCGCTACTCCCCTGTTCCTTCTTGTTACTTGGCCGATCAATGGGCTTGATTGCTGCTTGTTCTCTGGCTTCTTGATTTTTTGTCGATTCCTTTTCGCCTCCTGCCCCTTTATTGGTTTTGTCCCTTCCTTCTGGTCTATTCTAGGTCTCTAGGTTGCTTAATGTTGGGGTTTTACTTTGATTTTTGTTTTCTCTGCTTTTGGGGTTCGCTTTTATAAACCCATCCTCATCCTACTATGGTTTGGGGATTTTCGCTTCCTATTTTTTATTAAGAGGGAATTCTTTGATCAGGTGTCCATGTTCATGAAATCTTCTGCATCTGAAGGGGATCTGTTCGTAATCTATGTTTTGGATCCATTCCTCATCCCTGAATTCTAGACTTATGGCTTCTGGTAGTGCTCCCGATACATCCATCTCTCTGTATATTCTTGCGTAAGTTGTATATCTCCCTTTTAGGGTGGCTTCTAAAGTCTTCACATATTTCCCCATTTTTTTTCCTATTGCTTTGAAAGTAGAGGGCAACCAGTAGTCTAATCGTAAGGAATAAAATCTCGGCCAGACCGGCACCTTTTTGAAGGTCTCTTTTTCTGGGGAGAAATTTTCCTTACATGGCTGCATGTATAGTCCTGTTGAGGTGTGGAAGTATGCCCCCCCCTCAAAGACTCTATCTATGTATTCCAAGTTCATGAATACTGTTGTAAAGAAGACTTTTGAGCCCAGGTGGAGCTCCACTTCTCCACTTGGCTTCCAGTGATATTTAATCCAGTTGCGCAGCGTTCTTTCTGTAGGCCACAAGCCCATAAAATTGCATATTAGCACATGCATCTTCATCTGGTCCTATAGAGCTGCATTTGTGGATCCTCCAGTATCACCTTGGGTATCATTGTTGTTTTAGGTTTACACGGGTTGCGCCCTTCTGTCCGGTTTGGCTTCGCTGTGTCTTGTGCTTCACTCTGGGTTTCTCTGACTTCTTCCCCCATGCACTCTCTTTTTCCCTGGTTCCTTTCCTGACCTTTTTCTGGGTCTAATCCTGAGGTGTCTGTCATTGGTGCCTTGAAACCTATGCCTCTTGGCCCTTTCCCCTGTCCACCACTACCTGTTTGTATGAGGGGGTCCCCTTACCCCCCCCCCCTTTTGGTGCTCATGTTGTCCTCTTCTATGGCCGCGACTGCCAAACCCTATCTTGCAGTTGCTCCAAACCCTAGCAGTGCTCTAGATAAATGTTCGCCCAGATAAAATCCACATTTATGCAGAAAACAAAGCCTTAGTAGATGACCTATTATTTTTTATTTGTAGAATGATATTATTCCTAGAGATATATATATATATACATATATATATGTAAGTTAGTGTTTGTATTGAATCCTGAAAGAGTTACAGAAGACTATTGTTCCTAATCATATGTGGAAGAAATGATTTTTTGGGAAACCACTTCTTCCCTTAGGACCAAAAAATAGTGTTGTTCTTAGTCATACGTGGCAACGGTGCCCTTCCAGTAAACCACCGCTGTCGATTGTTCAAAATAAATATCTTGCCATGTCGATGCCACGCAAGGCAAATGCTAATAACCAGAAGTATACAAAATATGAAAAAACTCTGGCCAACCTTCCATGGCTTCCTGTAGACGAAGAGCGACGTAAACATGGAGAAAAATAAAATTAGAAACCTGGTCCAAGCCTAGGCCTGGTGTAGAATTGTCACACCTGTGACTTGCCCTTGTCGTGGTTCACCATTTCTTACCGGAGGTCCTGCAGGAAGTCCATCATCTTGTTAACCCAGCTCCAGCGGTCGACGTCTTTGTGCTGCATATCAAGCGTAATTTCCTTGAGCTCCCTCAGGTCCCGTTTGATGTCGCTCAAGTCCCTTTGAAGGTCACTCAAGGTGTCCATGTTCACTATGCGGTCCTGGTGTTTGTCTCCAGGAAGTTTATTCCTAGAGATATTAATAGAGAGGTGGATGATTTTATGAAAGGTACTACATTTAGTGAAAGTTTTTCTAAGCCATCAATAGTCCAACATACCAAAAAAACCTGCACAAGACAACAACTTGTTAACTTGAAATCTACCATGAAAATGATTGAATATCATATAAATTTGAACACGTGAATAAAAATATCGTGTGTACATGTGTAACATGTATATATGTACACACCTGTGCACATATTGATGAATTATTTTCATGGTTGAGCGCTAGTTTTCACCATTCAACAACTTGATCAACAGATTCAAATCGATTGGCATGAGAGTTCATCGGATACCTTCGAAATGCTCATTTTACACATGCCCCTACACCGTCGTTCTCTCCTTTTCCATGAACACTCTCAAAACAATTCCAACAATGTGTAATTTTTTATTTCTTATGAAGACGCCACGACCAATAGAATGATCATGAATATTTGAACTAACCCGCACATCCATCCGACCATATCCAATTTCGATCGAATACGATCCCATGTTCTTTCAATGAATCATAAAATTTATTAAAACAATGTTGTACATAATGTGCATCATGTGCTCGATCATCACTTATATAAAATTGATATTCTTTAATAACATGTTGATTGTCATTGGTGTTTTCTATGTTATCAAGAATCCGTTGAGCATGTCTATATAGAACGTGGACAAATATAGTGATTTGATCAGAATGATAATATTCACTCTATATTTATTTTTTTGCAGCGAATGTGCAATTCTTTGCAAAATCAACTACAAACAAAATTGTCCTTGGTGGAAACACTTCACGAGATTTTCTAAATTGTAGGTCTTGTCATCGAGCTCTATGTGAATGCTTGGTGTATTTATAAATTTCTTTCTCAAACTTCTTCAAAAAATCTATCACACAGATCTTATCCACTTTCAAATCAATCCTTTTGGAAATAACATTTGAAGAATGTGGATCCGTTCTATTGATATATTCATATCTCTTCCAATTGATTATTATATTAGAAAATGATTGATCATTCATATCAATAGGATACTTTGAGTGAAACTAACTTAGATTTCCACAACGATCACATTTCTTTCCATTAACACATTTATTTTGGTAAAATAATTCATCACCTTCTCTTTCACATAGAGTTTCAGATATAAAAGCATGGAATGTGGAAGGAGGAGGTGAACGTGACCATAACGTTTTACCAAAATCAAGAAAAGTGTTGTAATATAACTTAAATTCCACATTATAACAACAACAACAAGTGTCACAAATAGTGATGGGTCTAACAAACCATGGTCTTTGTTTCACAAATGTATTGATGGAAATTTTAACTTCTTTGTGCTCTTCTTCAAACTTATTGAAAAATTCTATTTTTGTCATTGGCAATATATGTTTTGGATGTTATTCATATTTTTTCCGTGCTATTATTTGTTGCAAAACATCCCTTGTATTTGGTAAAACATGAGATTATGTCAACCAACAATTACGGGTCAATTCTTTAACATTTTCTACAAGTCTATCTTTGCAGGTTTGTGTAGAAATAATTGTCCAACAAGCAAGTTCATCATTTGCATCTATTTGCAATCGAAATTTTCTATGTTTGTACAATGTTTTTCTTGACATTCCCATCACTTTTGTCATGTGTCATGTTAAACGATCTTTTATATTGCTAGATGAAACAACTGATGTTTGTATCACTCTACGTGCAACACTGACATCTTTTTTTCGAGATTTTCCAAAAGCTTTTAATACACTAGTTATATTGTCAAAGACATTTTGTTTCACCTTTGTATCTTTTGTCGACTTTTGAATACCCAATAATGATGTAGCTTCTTTTAACTTTCTTGACTTTATTAGACAGAGTAAAAGTTGATCTTGTATTGTCACTGATTCATCTTTGAAAAAAGTATTATACATATTCGTAACATGATATCTTATATACTGATTAACTTCTTTCTTCCCAAATTTGTCAGTATCAAAATTTTCTAATATTTCATCATCAATGTTGATAGATTCTTCTACATATTTCAATTTAAAGTTTATATTAAAAAAAAACCCAAACATAAATTCACTAAATTATATAT
Source organism: Picea engelmannii (assembly GCA_009831015.1). NCBI lineage: Eukaryota > Viridiplantae > Streptophyta > Pinopsida > Pinales > Pinaceae > Picea > Picea engelmannii. The sequence continues at coordinate 320,524 of ML786982.1, forward strand.
ACAAGTGTTCATCTTATATTATCTAGAGATTTATGTACATACCAATAGGTGATTCAACTTCTGCTTCAATTTCGGTTTCAACGACTTCATCGACGTTATGAGGAAAATATATTTATGTTTTTTGAAAAACATCAAATCCGAATTACAATCAATCAAATATTTTAAACAATAATTTAAATAAATGATTCTATATTTTTAATATAGACAATGTGTGTACATGCATATACCTGGTTGGACTTCTTCTTGTTCAAAATATCTATTTACATCATCATCATTTCTTTCTTCAATAATTTCACGTTCTTGATTCTTTCTCCAATAATGCTCTTTACTTTGTTCATTATGGCGAGTTTTGTCTCGAGTGCGATCAAATTTTCTCTTGCGCAAACTTTTGTTTCCCATGAGTGTAGTTATCTGTAAAAGTTAAATAAAAAAAATCAACATTTCAAAATAGCCTCAGAAAAATTGCATTCTCATAAAAATTATTAAAAGATAATTTATCAAGAATTTTATGTTCAACAATGCCTTCACCTTGAAAAAATGTTCAACAACGCCTTCAATATATAATTTATTTTTTTTCATTCAAAACATCAACCACCTTGTTCAAAACAACGAAAAAAATGATTCAAAGTTTTTCTTAGTGGCTCCACATATGCAAAACCATGAAACGAGAGTGTGAATTGTGTTAAATTGGTTCGACTGAAAGCATATTTATAATATTTGGCACCAATTGAAATGAGATGATGTGTCCCTTCATTTTTTTCGACCGATAGAATTCTCTCACCCATCTTTCGGCCGAAAAACTAGGAATCCGTTTATTTTTTACGGATTCTGTTAGTAAAACATATTTCGACTTAAAAAAATACGTTCCAGCAGAAATATTATTTCGTCCAAAAACCAACGAATGGGACTGTTTGAAAGAACTTGATAATTCCCTCCATCTTCCTTGCACTTTGGATGTTGCGGACTCTTGCAAATACTCAAATTTTAGATTCGAAATTGATATCAATATTTGCAAAATTGAATCTACTTTCTATGGATATAATTTGTTTTCATTTTCATTATTTTGATCTAATTTTATTTAATTTTGTAAAAAAATAATTGCATAATATTTTCAGGTGACATTATGATTCACTGAAATGAAATATCCATATCTCTAAAAATACACAGTGGAAAATTTAGAAAAACTTATATTCAAAATACTTAAAATGTTCTCTTCAAAAGGGTATTTTTATATTTTAATTTTAAGTACAAATTAAGATAGATACAAGGTGGGGGAAAACATGTGTTTAAAATATGCAACTGTTTCAACTTGGTCAACTTCAAAAAATTCTAGAAATTATAACATTCATCCATTAGATTCAAAATTATAGTCATAAGAAAATAAAGTCTTTGTAGATTGTTGCAGTATATTTAGTTTGTAAAAAACAAAAGTTTAATAATATATACATTGTTGGGGAAAAACATAACTCATTATCATTCCTTTCATTTTTAAGGAACATACTGTGAAACAATTGCCAAATTGACATATCAAATCTCAATAAAAATAATTTGAAAAATAGCCAGTAGAAAGCTAACAAAATTATTCACAGGTTTTGTTTTTACTGTAAAGTGAAATTATAAATAAAAAAAATACTTTTGTATACCGGAAGTTGAAAAACTTGTGAAAATATAGATTTTTTTCTCATAAAACAAGCAAAATAGACACCCATCTTTATGATTTCACCTATAAAGACTCATGTGTAGGATAAATCAGAGTGAAATAACTATCTTTAATGACTTCTAAATCTAGTAGAATTTTCATATTTAGTGGTTTAAGCTAACTTGACCGACCCTTTTCTTTAAATCCTTTAAAGAAGTTGTGTTATTTTCCCTACCGATGGTTGGTAGACCGGTTAATTGATCATCAGTTAATATACTTGCAAAGTCCATCAATCAGACTAAAATTAACTTCAGAAAGTGCATTATATATATCGGGGCCTGGTGGGCCAGTGACAATGTTAGTATTCTCGGATCTGGTGGTCTGATGGGACCAATGGCCTGATTATCAAAGAAACAGAACACAGACCTATTCCCCAATGGTTGAGTGTGATCAGTGGTCCAATGGTTAGTTAATTTGGTTGGAGTAAATATATAAAGGCATGTTGTCAAGCGAGCTCGGTGGCCCGATCGACTAGTGGTTCGGTGATCCCGGTGGACAAGGTGTCCCTGTGGACCAGTGACCAGTTAAGCGAGACTAGTGCAAGAATGCAAGAATTAATCCCCAGTGCTTCCATTAAAAGGCAAGCTTGGGATATTCTCAAATTATCACACCAAGGTAATGATAAGGTTAATACAGTAAAGCTTCAATCATTATGAACTCAATTTGAAAACCTGAAGATGATTTAAATAGAGATTGATGACCAGTACATGAACGGAGTTATGGGCATTATAAATATGATTAGGATTAATGGTGAATGGATTGAATATCAAAGGATTGTTGAAAAAGTCCTCAGAAGCTTTCCCAAGAAATTTGAAATGGTTGTAACTGCCATTTTAGAATCCAAAGATCTATCTAGTTTTTTAGTAGAAGAACTAATGGGGTAACTTATGTCACATGAAACTAGACTCAACTTGGAAGAAGGGTATTTGGAACTTGCTTTCAAGACTCAAACTTCTTTCAGCATAGGAAGAGGCAGAGGAAACAATGGTAGAAGTAAAATAGATATAGGTGATCATCATGCAGAAGGAAGACCCACATAAGAACACTCAATATAGTCACAACAGTCTAAAAGCTCATAGAATCAAAGAGGAAGAGGCATAAAATGGATAGAAAAAACCATAATCTAGTGCTACTATTGCAAAAAGTATGGTCACTATGAGAATGAATGCAAAAAGAAGCAGTCAAAGCAAATGTCTCCAAAAATGAAGGAGAAACTTCTGAAGCAATGTTCCTTTCCTGCCATATCTATGAAGAAAGTCACACCAAGGACCTTTATTTGTTGAACAACTACTGTAGCAATCATATGATAGGTAAAAAAGAATTGATTTCTATCATTGATACTTCTATCAAATCTAAAATTAGTCAAGGCGATGATTCTCAAGTTTAAGCTATAGGAAAAGGTATTGTGTTTGTTTTAACTAAACAAGATCAGAAGAAAGACATACACGTTGTCTATTACATTCCAAACCTTAAACACAATCTCATAAGTGTAGGAAATTTGATGGATCGTGGATATGATTTCATATTCAAAGGATCAACATGCTTAATTCTAGATAAACCACCTAGTAGGAAACTCATTGCAAAAATTCAAATGACCAAGAATGGGATGTTTCCATTAAATTTAAGAAGTGTCAATTTGTCTCAACCATATGCCCAAAATGTCTAGAACACAAATGAGGCTCTATTATTGCATTCTAGGTTTGGTCATATCCCTTTTAGGAGTCTTAGTCTTCTCCAAAAACACTCAATGGTAAAAGGAATCCCTATTTTGAATGAACAATATAGCCCTTATGAAAGTTGTATACCTGGAAAGCATAAAAGAGACAAATTTCCAACAACCTCCCATAGAACAAAAGAACATTTAGAATTGGTTCACACGGATCTCTTTGGACCAATTCAAACCTAATCCATTGGTGGAATCTTTTATTTCCTAACCTTTATTGATGATTTCAACAGGAAATTTTGGATTTGCTTTCTTGAAAATAAGTCTGAAACCTTTTCAAGGTTCAAATATTTCAAAGTTGAAGGAAAAAAACAAAGTGGAAAATTTGTGAAAATGCTCAGGTCAAATGGAGGAGGAGAAAATAATTCAAAGGATTTTGCATGTTTTTGTAGACAACATGGCATTATAATGCAAAATACAACCAAATATACCCCGTAGAAAAATGGAGTGGTTGAGACGAAAGACCAGACCATCATGAACATGGCCAAAAGTATGCTCAGAGCAAAGAATTTGTTTAATGACTATTGGGATGAAGTTGTTGCTTGTTCAATTTACATCCTGAATAGATCTCCATCAACAAGTGTCAAATATAAAGTACCTTAAGAGGCATGGAGTGACACAAATTTAAATGTCTCTCACTTTAGAATTTTGGTTGTATTTCTTTTGCACATATCCTGGAAGAGTTGAGAAAGAAACTTGACAACAAGAATGAAAAATGCATCTTTGTAGGATATATTGAACAATCAAAATCCTGCAGATTGTATAATCTAGTCACCAATAAATTTATGGTGAGTAGGGATGTCAAATTATTAGAGAATAAATCATGGAGTGAGCAAGAAAATGAAACATTAGATAGTCAAAATCCACTACATCAAATAGATGAACAAACATAAAATTCAGAACAATAAGTACATCCACCAAGATTACCAAGATTACAGGTATAAATACAACAAGAACACTAAGGAAATGGTTCTTCTTCCAACAGTGAATCATCTGCTTATGTAGAAAATCAGAGAACAAGAAGCATAAGGGAAATATTGAGAAGAACAATGAAATTGAGCATCAAACTCATTTTTCCTTACTATCATGTCAACCAACTTTGAAGAAGAAGCAAAAGAGTAACATTGGGTATAAGCCATGAATCGGGAAATGAAAGCCATCAAAAGGAAAAAACTTGGGATTGTTTTGCTCTGCCAACAGACAAAACCAACATAGGTGTCAAGTGGGTGTACAAAAAAAAACTAAATGAAAAAGGAAATATAGAGAAGCGTAAGGCAAGGCTAGTTTCCAAAGGTTTCTCTCAACAACCTGACATAGGCTATGGTGAAACATTTTCTCTAGTAGCAAGGTTAGATACAGTAAGAACCATTTTATCCATTGCAACTCAAAACAAATGGAAAGTCTTCGAATTGGATGTAAAGTTAGCCTTTTTAAATGGAATATTGCAAGAAGAATTATATGTAGATCAACCACCTGTATTTGAAGTCAAGGACACGAGGATAAAGTGTACAAGTTGAAGAAAGCCTTGTATGGATTGAAGCAAGCTCTGAGATCTTGGTACAATCAAATTGACTCTTACCTGATCAACAATGGATTCAAAATAAGTAGTAATGAGCCCACTCTTTATACAAAATTAAATCAAGAAGGTAAAATTCACATTGTTTGTCTCTATGTTGATGATATGATTTACATGAGAAATATTATGTTAGAAGAATTTAAAGTTGCCATGAAAACATAATTTGAGATGATTGATCTTGGTCTCATGAAACACTTTTTGGGACTTGAATTCGATCAATATCCACATGGTATTTTTTATGTCAACAAAAGTATGCTATAGACATTCGAAAAAGGTTTAAAATGGATTAATGCAATCCAACAAAAACTCTTATTGCACTAGGAACAAAATTGAGCAAACAAGATGAAGGTCCAACAGTCGATTCAACATTATATAAAAGGATGGTAGGTAGTCTCATGTACCTTACTACAACTAGACCCGATATTATGTATGCAACAAGTTTTGTTTCCAAGTTTAAGGAATTCCCCAAGGATTCTCACTCGAAAGTTGGAAAATGATTCCTAAGGTATGTTGCAGGGACAATCAACTATAGTGTGTGGTACACAACTTTTGAATATCATTCACTTACAGGGTACACAGACAGTGACTTTGACAGCAACATAGATGACAGGAAAAACACATCTAGATATGATTTTCATTTGGGAACAAACATGATTTCATGGGAATCCAAGAAACATCCCATAGTCTCAATATCTTCTACAGAGGCAGAATATGTAGTTGCAACTTCAACATCTTTCCATGTGGTATGGATGAGAAAACTCTTGAATGATATAGCATATATGGAAAAGGAGTCAACTCCTATTTTCTATGAAAACAACTTAGCCATCGCATTGTAAAAAATCATGTGTTTCACAGAAAAATAAATCATATTGACACTTGTTTTCACTTCATTCGAGAGCTTGTCTATAATGGTGATATTTCTCTTCAATTATGTGGATCAAGAGGTCAACTCACATACATATTTACTAAACCATTAGGAAAAATTGTTTTTGAATTTCAAAGATATCACTTGGGCATTGTAAGTGCTGATGAATGTAACAAATGAGATTAAGGGGGAGTATTAGAATTAATCTCCCTATCTCCTTGTCTGCTAGCACATCTAGTTAGTTTAGTTAGACTCCAGTTAGTATTTATGTTTATTTATTGTTTTTTGTAGTTAGCTAGAGATATGTTGGGATCTATTTTCTATTTGAAATCCTTTGTAATCTATATAACATAGATGAATAGTGAGAAGGGTGAAGAAACCCACATTTTTTCACACATATTTATTTGCTTGCCAATTTTGCTTCTCTTCCCTCTGAGTTCCCTTCCTCCTTTTCCTCCTCCTCTGAAGATGATGCAAAGGCATCGTATGTTTTGAAGAACATACAACCCCAATAGAGAAGAACCCCTCTGCCATAAGAAAAGAAGAGGTGTAAGAAGACCTCAAAAGGGGGGAAAACTCTATAGAAAAGGAGATTGAATCTAAGGCCAAGGTCCATAAAGAGAAAAAGTCAAATTCCTACAAAGAGAAGTCGACGTCCTCCAAAGGACAAGAAGAAAACATGACTTCTACCTCAAAACACCAACCTAGAAAGAAGAAGAAAAGGATTTCACTTGCAAATCAAGTGGACGTGGGTGGTCCTGGTCCCGCTGCCATAGCTACTGAAAGACTATTAGTTGAAGGATTGTTCATTGATTTGAAGACTAGGATCACTGAGGTGATCAAATATAGTCAACAAATATGTGACAATTACAAGGTTGAAATCGAGGCAATGATCCATAAAATATTCAAAAACAATTCTAAACAATGACATCTTTGGCTATAATAGTTTAAGCACGTATGAATTTTTGGGTTGCAACAAGTTCTTCTTAAATGTACCTAACCTCAAATGATATATGGAGTAGATTCCTTAAGACTGGTAGAATAATTTGAAATAGGTGGTGACCTTCTTGTCTCAGTAGTGTATTAATCCCTCTTTGGGGCTTCTTGTCATTGGGTTGATGTGAATTCATGGTTGAATTCGTAACTTTTTTATTGTGAAAATGAAATTTTAAGTGCTTTGTTTTCAATGCTCTTAGTTAGTGTATTTTGAAGGCAGATATGTATCAAAGGACATGCTATGTTGTACAAGTTTTACACCCAGTAATATGTTGTTAATGTTTTAAATACCCTTGAACTTCATTTGCAAGATTCCATTAAAAATTAATATATGTATCAAAGGACATGCCATGTTTTACAACTTTTACCCCTAGTAATATGTTGTTAATGTTTTTAAATACCCTTGAACTTCATTTGCAAGATTCCATTAAAAATTAATTATGCCAAACAAAAATATGTGTTTTTCGCTATTTCTTCCTTATCTTAAGACCATGGGTCGTGGGGCTTTCCATGTGAAAAATACTCTTCTTTGCATGAATCGAATATTTGTGAAACTGCGACAAATTATTTGTAAAATTGCAAACACAAACAAACACATTATTTAGTTGTTGATATTGTTTTATTCATCTTCATGAGTCCAC
>ML786982.1:328101-339037 GCA_009831015.1 Picea engelmannii
ATATATATATATATATATATATATATATATAGGAAAGGAAGCATGTCCACATAATTATATTGTTATAGCTATGTGGATGTGGGCTTAGTTTGCAGCATGGCATCTTATTTATCAAAATAGATATATCTTTCCTCTCCAACAAGATTCAATGGATTCATATTCAAAGAAATGGTTTACAATTGGATGTTGTTTTCGAGTTCATATTCTTGAAATATTTGGAATAAATTAGAGAGTTTTATTTATCCTCTTCAAAATGAATTTTGGCTACATAATGCATATTCTTGTAAAATTTGTATTGGTGCTTGAGTCATTTTCCTTGATGCGATGTCAAGGAGGCTAGTGACAACAGATATAAGACCACTGCAATTTCCAATTTTGTTTGATTATACTAACTAATTAGTTAATTCTTTAATATTTTGTTGGTGATTTTTCTAGGTTGTAACTTATGAAATACTTTTAATCTTGTTCATTTTGGAGAGCTCTTCAGTCATCATAGGATGCACAACAAGTTTGATTGGTATAGTTTATACCATTACAAAAAAATAGTATAAGCACTCTACGTTGGTGATAGTATGAAAGAGAAAATATTTTGATAATTGTAAAGATGGATCAGAATTAAAATGCAACTACAAAGATTAAGTATTGATCAAATGGATGATCAATAGGTAAAAGATCTCATTTCATCAATCAATGCATGTTGAACATATGGTGCTCCAAAACTCATGTCAAGAACTTATATCAAGCTCAAGTGTTAAGTCATGTTTGTATTAAAACCTATCCTCACATGTTGTATTCAATGTGGTGAATTAATCAACCACTTCAACTAATCATTATGGTTGGAGGTGGGATTATGGCTATGGCGTGCAAAGACAAATGTTTGTGTCACTTCAGTAAGTTGTCCTTCATATGCAATTGGGATTATTTCATGGCTTAGAAATTCCCCTTTTCTTCCTGAAGCTCTTCAATGCAAGATTATGGTTGGTCCCTATATTTGAATTGGATAATTTAGTGAGTTTGACAAAGATTTGTTTATCTAGAACATGAGCATTCCATGGTTCAAATATGTGCAATGGTGGTGGGGTCACTGAAGGGACTTTGCTTCTAAGTTAAGTTCTCCTATGTAGGTATAATGGATGGGGTGGTGTCCTGTTAGCTCTATTTATCTTAGCAAGAGGGACTCATGTTGGCAATATGGCAATATAGGTTGGCATTGATGGCATTGGCATTGACAATAGATCTGTGATGATAATATTGGCATTGATGGCATTGACATTGACAATATTGACTCTACTACATAATCGTGACTGGAATAGGGATACTAATGTTGCATACATTTCAGATGTGTTGGTATTATGGTGACTTTGATGAAATTGACAATTTTACATATATTTAAATCTAAACATCTAAAACAGAGAAGAATATGTTGACATTATGTTGCCTATGATGGCATGTCTATGTTGACAGATCCATTGATGAGGTAGTATGATGACAAATCAGATGGTTGGCATTGACAGATAAGCAATGTGCATTGAGCATAGTAATGAGAAGACCATGCCTTAGGGTCCTCAAACTTACTTGTTAGCTATTGTGCAAAGAGGTTGTTCCAACAACACAAGACAACAATTTTATAGCAAATGAAAGGGACCAAGGTGGATATTTCTCTATGCTTGGAATACCTGGAAGTAGGTTATCCCTAACCAGTCTCGTTGTCCATGATCAAAGAATAAAAAAATGGCCTCCTGAAGAAAGTATTGCATTACATGAGATCATTGAAGTGGGACAACCTGAATCTGCTCATGATGGTGGCAAGCCATGGTAGAAGAAACAAAAGAAACAACGAGACGATGGTTGAGTTAAATATCGAAATATCTTTGTTTTAATACAAATCCAATCATATCCACAAAACAAAATATTCGATGGTGTCAATGGCTATCTTTGTAATACGAAGCATGGCCTATCTCTGGTACAAAGAGATGGTTATCATGGAAGTTCGATGGGTAGCGGTCGATCAATGCAAGAAGCGGAGGAGATCAAGATATGTAGAAGAATACATTGTGAAGACTCAACAATCGTCTGATCAATTGATCGATGGTGTTAATTGATTCATTCAATGGGATTTATCCCAAATTGGAAGTGTGGAAAGGTTCATATGGGTTTATAAATTACCCCCTCACTATGCCTATTCGACACGTAGTGAAAAGGTATCGTGGAGGCTCTAGGTGCTTGGAATTCACATGAGGATCACCATCCTGGAGCCCAGGACGACCTGTCAGCCCCTCTATCTTTTGGAAGAAGTGACAACAATCCTTGATTTACCGAGGAGATGATCTCGTCTGTTGGATTAATATTTTATATATATATATATATATATTTGTTGACACGACGGTCATATGAAGTGATCATGGGATTAGGTGCGTTCATTATTTTGGTTGGTGGTAAGACTGTCATTTTTATCGGAGTCTTTGGAATAATACCAAGTTTAGAGGATCACCATGTTCGGTACCAATTGAATATACATCAGGATTTCGAGACCGATAATTTTTCAGAAGATGTAATAGAATGATAAAACTGGAGGTTCGCCATGTTCAGTAAAATCCTGCACAACACCAAAGATCTCACACTGTCATGATTTCTGTAAAATGACAAAGATCATGGCAAAGGTGGATCACACGAAGAAGATAGCAGAGGCTATTAAAACTCCACCATAATTGTTGAAAGGTTTACATGTTGCCATGTCCAGATGATCACCAAATTTAGTAAAACCCTGCAGAAACACAAAGACAGTAACCTGCACGAAGAAACAGTTAGATTGAATCTCGGTTAAATCATTCATGCATCAAAAGATGAAACTAAATCAAAGAAGAATGATAATTGTGCTAGTAATAATCAATGGTAATTAGATATATAATCTATTAGATGAAGAAGTGTGATGTTTATGAAGAGTTGTGTTGAAAATTTGAAAGACTTATAAGTAAGTTGATATCTGAAGGAATTCAGGTGACTGCAGCAGAGACATTGAAGATCAAATGTAGAAAGAGATAGAGAAGCAATCATGATATCCAGTGCATTATACAAAAGATTTATGGATTTGTGAACAAAGGGTGGCTGGGAGGTGCTAGGGTAGGTTGGAGCCTGCAGGGGAGTAGGTGCTTCCTTGTCAGTTGTAGCTAACTAAATAGGGGGTTGTAGCCTCCTACCAATTGGAGCTGGTGAATAGGTGTGTCGGTGCATCTTTATCAGTGGGCGTTGATCTAGAGAGGAAGAAAACATCTTCCTTCTATTGTGACTTGTAAAACAAAATTTTGCAGTTAATAGAAAAGTCTTTGTGGTTTTCCCAATTGGGTTCCACGATAAAATATTGTGTTCAAATTTTGTTTGCATTTCTGCAATGCATAATTAACAAAAGTAAAAATTTGATAAAATTATTGTGTCACTGATTCACCCCCCCCTCTCAGTGACAAGATTTGATCCTTCAATTGGTATCAGATTTGGTCTCTTGACTAAAAATTTTAATCACTTGAAGAGAAATATACATCAGAATGGATCAACAGTTGAAGATGTCATTGAAAGTCCCCCTATTCGATGGCGAAGACTATGTTTTCAGGAGTATTAGAATGCAAATCTATCTGATGTCCATTGGACTGGAAGTATGGACATTAGTTGAAAAAGGATATGATGTTCCAATAGTCACTCCCACAGAAGTAGAAGACAAGAATAAATTTTGGGAACATGCAAAGTCTTTAAACACACTACAAGCTGGACTAAGTAAGAAGATCCTTGCTAAAGTACTAAACTATAAAAATGCAAAACAACTCTGGGATAAATTGGAAACTATATATGCAAAAGATTCTAAGGAAAAGAGGGCCAAACTTCAGACTTTCAAAGTACAATACAAAGGTCTAAAAATGAAGGATGAATCAAATATATCAGATTACTTTGAAAGAGTTGATAATATTGTTAATGTGATCAGAGGTTTGGGAGTAGAAGTGTCAGACAATGAGTTAATTGAAAATATACTAAGAACATTACCTATGCTATATAATCCTAAAGTGTCCACTCTTGAAGATCGAGATAATCTAGATCAACTCACCATGGAAGAATTGTATGGAATTGACATAGCCTACGAGTTAAGATTAGGTCATGAGAACCTCCCAAAAGGAGAGGTGGCCTTCAAGGTGCTCAAGAAAACAAAAAATTAGAAGAAAATACCTCAATCCATCCATCATGAAGAATTTGATGTAGAAGAAGCCCATTTTATTAAAAAACTTCAGAAAGGATCAAGGAGGTACAAAGGAAAGTTTCCTTTCAAATGTTTTAATTGTGGAAAATTTGGTCACTTTGTCGCCAAGTGTCTGTATCCCAAGGAAGACCCTGAAGATGAAGAAGACACAAATAAACAATACAAGAAGAAGGGAAAACTTCACTATAAGAAAAAATATTACAAAGGGAAAAATCTTTTTTACTCAAAAGAAGAAAACAACAGTTCATCAGAGTCTAGTGACAGTGATGATGATGAAGTCCTTTTTCTAGGTATTGAAGAGTCTAATGAGATAGAAGAAATTGAGCATGAGGAAGAGTCAGAAGATGAAGCAGAGGTTAATATCGAAGAAGAACTTCTCAGTGCCTTGGATGAATTAAGAAGATACAAAAACATATATAGACAACTAAAAAGTTTTGTAGTTGAACAAAACGAAAAAGAGATGGAGAAAATCATGAGCAACCTGAAAAACCAAATCCTAGAAGCAAATAGGATGGAAGAAAGTCTGGAGAAATCTCTTAAAGAGAAACAAATAACCTGTGAAAAAATGGAGGCAAAATTAGTTCACCTAAGAAAAGAGCTTGATGCAAAACTTATCCAAACAATATATGAAAATAGCTCTAAAATCTTAGATAAGATTATAACCACACAAAGGGATTCAAGTAACAAAAATGGAGTAGGTTATTCTCAAGGAGAAAACCAAGTTAACTCAACATCTTATGCAACTTCTCTCCTCGTTACATTCAAGAAGAAAGATGAAGAAAATACAAGAAATGATCAGAACTCTAGAGGATTAATTCCACCCATCAAGAAGGAATATAAGACAACACCAAAGAAGGTTTATCAAAAAAAGTATCCTCGTATTTTCTTTTGTTATTGCTTTGCATTCTCTAATTTCGGACACAAAGCTATGAATTGTAGAGCATATGGAAGGGAAAACTTGAGGGTTAAGAACTATAACCTTAAAGATAACCAAACAATAGATCAAGTTAAAAGCATAAATTATAACTCCTTTGCACCTCTACGAGAAAGGAACTTAGAATGCTTCAGATGTCATAACTATGGAAATAAAGCAAGTAATTGCAGATTAATGGAAATCTCATAAAAACCAAAGTTCATTAGAGAGAAAAAGAAGCTTTGGAAAGAAAAAACATCAAAAGAGGAATGTCTTATTGCCTTGAAAGCCCAAGATAAAGAAGATCTCTATTATGTTGACAATGGTTGCTCAAAACACGTGACAGGAAATAAGGACAAGATTTTGAGCTTAAAGAAACAAAAGGGTAAGGTACATTTGGTGACAATGCTTCAGGTAACATACTTGGGAAAGGCATTGTGAATTTGGGAAAAGGCAAAGCCAAGAATGTGTTGCTTGTTGAAAATCTGAAACCTAGCCTATTAAGTGTCAGCCAAACCTATGATCAGGGGCAGATTTTCATCTTTGATTCCCAGAAATGTGAGATTAGGATAAAGGACTCAGGAAAATTGGTTGGTACTGCTCCTAGAACTCCTGAGAATGTATATATACTAAATAAAAAATTGAATGAGGAGTTTCATATAAATATAGTGGATGAAAGTTGGCTATGGCATAGAAGGTTGGGGCACATTAACTTTGACAATTTAGTGAAAGTCAACAATCTTGGGGCAGTAAGAAACTTGCCAAAGATCACAAAACCCTCAAATCCTATGTGTAGACATTGTCAACTAGGGAAGCAAACTAGAATAAGGTTCAAAACAAAAGAATACTCAACCTCAAAACCTTTAGAGCTTGTTCACACTGACCTCTGTGGACCTACAAGGACCAAAATTTTGCAAGGTGAGTCCTACTTTATGTTGTTCATTGATGATTTTAATAGAATGGCTTGGGTATGTTTTCTCAAGGAAAAATCAGAAGCATTTAACAAATTCAAAGATTTTAAAACCCTTGTTGAAAATGAAACAGAGACAAAAATCAAATGTCTTAGATCAAGCAATGGTGGTGAGTTCACCTCAAAATAGTTTGACCTCTTCTGTGAAACTCGTGGAATTAAGAGACAATTCTCTGCTGCCAGAACACCTTAGCAAAATGGGATTGTTGAGAGGAGGAATAGAACAATCTAGGAGGCTGCAAGGATTATGCTCAATGAAGCAAGATTATATGATGGATATCAGAGGGAAGTTGTAAGCACAACAGTATACATATTAAACAGAGGTCAGCTCAAGATTAATAGTAATAAGACTCATTATGAACTATGGTTTGGGAGAGCCCCTTCGGTAAAATACTTCAAGGTCTTTGGAAGTAAGTGTTACATCAAAAGGCTTGATGAGAATCTCGGAAAATTTGATGCTAGATCTAATGAAGGTATCTTTCTTGGATATGCTTCTACCAAAAAATCATACAGATGCTACAATATTAGATTACATAAGATTGTTGAGAGTGCAGATGTTAAGGTGGATGATTTAAAAACAATGAAGATGAAACATCAAGAGACCATACTTGACAATGAAGATGAAGATGATGATGAGTCAGTTGGTACACAAGCATAAGAAGAAGAAGAGAATGAAGAAGGAAAGGAATATATACAAGAGGATTAAATGGATACCAGAGAAGAAGAGGAAGATATTCGAGAATAAGAGATAAGATAAGAATCCCCGAGAAGAGACACAAAGACATCCTGAAGATTAACTCAAAAGAATCATCCTGAAGAACTGATTATTGGAAATAAAAGCAATGGAGTGCAAACAAGAAGACAATTGTTGTATCAAACAGAAATAACACTTTTGTTACATATTGAGCCCAACTCAATCAAAGAGGAATGCAAACATGAGAATTGGGTCAATGCTATGAATGAAGAATTGGACCAGATTGAAAAAAATCAAACTTGGGAACTGGTTCCAAGACCAAAAAATAAGAATGTCATTGGAACTAAATGGGTGTTTAAAAAAAAAGTGAATGAAAATGGGGAAGTAATCAGGAACAAAGCCAGATTGGTATGTAAAGGGTATGCTCAGGTTGAAGGGGTATACTTTGAAGTAACCTTTGCACCTGTGGCCAAATTAGAGGCAATTAATATGCTCTTAGCTTTTGCTAGCTACAAAAAATTGAAAGTATACCAGATGGATTTCAAGTCGGAATTTCTCAAAGGAAACTTAGAAGAGGAAGTCTATATTGAGCAACCAGAAGGATTTAAATTAACTGACAAAGGAGACTATGTCTGTAAACTAAATAAAGCACTCTATGGGCTAAAACAAGCACCTAGAGCATGGTATGCAAGGCTAGATTCTTATTTACAAATACAAGGCCTCAAAAGAGGATCAACAGACATTAATATTTATTGTAAAATTGTTGGTGATAGAATGATTATTGTGGAAGTATATGTTGATGATATTATATTTGGGAGTGATGATGAAAAAATGAGTAAGGAATTTGCTAGGAGGATGCAACAAGAATTTGAAATGTCCTTGCTTGGTGAACTGAATTTATTTCTAGGATTACAAATAATACAGTCCAAAAGAGGAATCTTTATCCATCAATCCAAGTATGTTAAAGATATGCTTAAGAAATTCCAGTTAGAGGATTGCAAACATGTTTTTACACCTATAACAGTAGGATGCAAACTAAGCAAGGAAGATGAGTCCAAGGCTATATATCCAAAACACTACAAATCAATGATTGGTAGTTTACTCTATGTAACAGCTTCCAGACTTGATGTCAAGCAAGTTGTTGGAATGGTGGCTAGATTCCAAGTTGCACCAAAAGACAGCCATGTTCAAGTTGTGAAAAGAATATTTAGGTATTTAAAAGGAACCATAGATCTTGGTTTGTGGTACCCTAGCAAGAATTCATTCTCTTTAAGGGCCTATTCAGATGCAGATTGGGAAGGTTGTGTAGATGACAGAAAAAGTACAAGTGGAGGAGCATTCTTCTTGGGAGAATCATTGGTAGCTTGGACAAGCAAGAAACAATCCTCAATTTATCTGTCTACCACTGAAGCTGAGTATATTGTAGCAGCAGAATGTTGCACACAAGTGGAATGGATGAAACAAACCTTACAAGACATCAAATTAGTGTTTGAAGAACCCACTACTATCTACTGTGATAATACAAGTGTTATAAGTCTCTCCAAGAACCTTGTCCATCACTCCAAAGAAAAACACATTCCAATAAAATACCACTATATAAGAGATCAGGCTACAAATACGAACATTAAATTGGAATATGTCCCAACATAAGAACAAGTTGCAGATATTTTCACTAAACCCTTAAGAAGAGATGTATTTGAATATCTCAGGCAAAGATTAGTAGTAGTCTCTCTTCCAATCTAATCTCTTAAGAAAATAATGCATCAATTGGCATCAATTCAGGGGGAGACAGTGATCAAAGTCGCAGGGAGTCATTCAACCCTTTTCCCTTGATGTCAAAGGGGGAGAAATGAAAATAGTATTGCCATCAATGCCAAAGGGGGAGATTGTTGGCAATATGGAAATATAGGTTGGCATTGATGGCATTAGCATTGACAATAGATCTATGATAATGATAATGGCATTGACATTGAAAATATTGACTCTACTGCATAATCATGACTGGAATAGGGATACTAATGTTGCATACATTTCAGATGTGTTGATATTATGGTGATTGTGATGACATTGATAGTGTTACATATATTTAAATCTAAACATCTAAAACGGAGAAGAACATGTTGACATTATATTTCCTATGATGACATGTCTATGTTGACAGAGCCATTGATGAGGTAGTATGATGACAAAGAAGATGGTTGGCATTGACAGATAAGCAATGTGAATTGAGCATAGTAATGAGAAGACCATGCCTTAGGGTCCTCAAACTTACTTGCTAGCTACTGTGCAAAGAGGTTGTTGCAGCATCACCAAACAACAATTTGATAGAAAATGAAAGGGACCAAGGTGGAGAGTTCTTTATGCTTGGCATACCTGGAAGTAGGTTATCCCTAAGAATTCTCATTGTCCATGATCAGATAATTAGAAGTCAACCTCCTGAATAAAGTATTGCATTACATGAGATCATTGAAGTGAGACAACCTGAAGCTGCTCATGATGGTGGCAGGCCATGGTATAAGAACCAAAAGAAACAACGAGACGATGGTTGAGTTAAAGATCAAAATATCTACGTTGTAATACAAATCCAATCATATCCACAAAACAAAATAGTTAATGGTGTCAATGGTTATCTCTGTGATACGAAGCATGGCCTATCTCTGGTAAAAAGCGATGGCTATCATGGAATTTCGATGGGTAGCGGTCGATCGACACAAGAAGTAGAGTAAATGAAGATTTGCATAAGAATCCATTGTGAAGACTCAACAATTGTCCGATCAAGTGATCGACGGTGTCGATTGATTCATTCAGTGGGATTCATCCCACATTGGAAGTTCGGAAAGGTTCATATGGGTTTATAAAGACCGCCCTCACTATGCCTATTCGACGCGTAGTGCAAAGGTATGGTGGGGGCTCTAGGTTCTTAGACTTCACATGAGGATCACCAACCTAGAGCTCAGGACGACTTGTCAGGCCCCCTACCTTTTGGAATAAGTGACAACAATCGATGATTTACCAAGGAGATGATCTCGTCTGTTGGATTAATATTTATTTTATATATCTATTGACGCAATGGTCATATGAAGTGATCGTGGGCTTAGGCGCGTTCGTTATTTCGGTTGGTGGTAAGACTGTCATTTTTATCAGATTCTTTGACATAATACCAAGTCTAGAGGATCACCAAGTTCTCTACCAATTGAATATACATCAGGATGTCGAGACCGCTAATTTGTCAGAAGATGTAACGGAATGATAAAACTGGAGATTCGCCATGTTTAGTAAAACCTTGCACAACACCAAATATCTCACACTGTCACGATTTTTGTATAATGACAAAGATCATGGCGAAGGTGGATCACATGAAGAAGATAGCAAAGGCTATTAAAACTCCACCATAATTGTTGAAAGGTTTACATGTTGTCATGTCCATATGATCACCAAATATAGTAAAACCTTGCAAAAACACAAAGACAGTAACCTCCACGAAGAAACAGTTAGATTGAATCTCGGTTAAATCATTCATGCATTAAAAGATGGAACTAAATCGAAGAAGAATGATAATCATGTTAGTAATAATCAATGGTAATTAGATATATAATCTATTAGATGAATAAGTGTGATGTTTATGAAGAGTTGTGTTGAAAATTTGAAAGACTTATAAGTAAGTTGAGATGTGAAGGAATTCCGGTTACTGCAACAGAGACATTGAATATCAAATGCAGAAAAAGATAGAGAAACAGTCATGATATCCAGTGTATTATACAAAAGATTTATGGATTTATGAACAGAGGGTGGCTGGGAGGTGTTAGGGCAGGTTGGAGCCTGTAGGGGAGTAGGTGCTTCCATGTCAGTTGTAGCTGACTAAATAGGGGGTTGTAGCCTCCTACCAGTTGGAGCTAGTGAATAGGGGTGTGGGTGCATCATGATCAGTGGGTGTTGTTCTAGAGAGGAAGAAAACATTTTCCTTCTATTGTAACTTGTAAAACAAAAATTTTCAGTTAATAGAAAAGTGTTTGTGGTTTTCCCAATTGGGTTCCACGATAAAACATTGTGTTCAAATTTTGTTTGCATTTATGTAATACATAATTAACAAAAGTAAAAAATTGATAAAATTATTGTGTC
>ML786982.1:339066-349375 GCA_009831015.1 Picea engelmannii
ATGGTGTTTCATTTTGTTCCTAGCAATTTCTATCTTAAGATGTGTGATAACTTGTTAATTTTGAGAGTGGAAGGAAGAAATATTAACCAACTTCTAGGATGTAGCCTGGAAACACCAATGGCACATAGGCATGTTGGTCGTTGTCCAATCCATGAGATGACTAAAATTCAACAAGTGCTCAAACGCCATAAGGTGAATATCACAAGGAATAAAATTGCAATCTCCTCGATTATAGACCAAGTTCAGGCTCAAGAGTCAAACAAAGATAATGAAGTTGTTTTCATGATGGAAACCATGCATCAACAAAGACAAAAAATTGTCAAGTTACAAGTTGAGTGTGTTACTCTCAAATAAATGGTTTCTAGTATTCATATTGTGGTATTCTCCATGGCCATGTTATCTATTGGTTCCTCGAGTAACAAGGAAGATGAGATAGTACAACAACAACCAATATATATATATATATGGAGGTTGTGGATCAGATTTTAGC
Source organism: Picea engelmannii (assembly GCA_009831015.1). Taxonomy (NCBI): domain Eukaryota; kingdom Viridiplantae; phylum Streptophyta; class Pinopsida; order Pinales; family Pinaceae; genus Picea; species Picea engelmannii. The sequence continues at coordinate 339,557 of ML786982.1, forward strand.
CAACACATCATTAAAACGGGGTGAAACACATGGATAGCTAGACATTTCCTTTAGTTATGTATTATGTTCTTTAAAGTTTGTTCATTACTAGGTGTTTTCTTTAAGATAGGTACAATAGAATTCAAAAACATTTTTTTGAAAGAGTCATGTAAAGATAAATCATTAAGAGTGAGTAATAAACTTATTCATAACAATTTGACAATCACGTTCTATATGTTTGCATATTGAATAATATCCATGCAACACTTTTATAATACAAAAACATATATATGTTTAAGATAAAAATTAAAAGAACTTTTAACCCAAAATTAAATATCTAAAGTAATTATTAAATAGGAAAATTAAACATTTATATAAAATTAAACAAAGCTATATCTAACTTAATGTATGTCCTTAATTTCACATAGTTATTGACACATACATCCTCAATTTGAAGCAATTCTCAACATGAGTACATATTTAATTTGATGCAACTATTGGATTTGCATCTTTAATTTAGCGTTAATTGCGATACTAAAATGAAGATTAACGTTATTTCTATAATCGATGTTATTGTTAAGGTTTTTAGGATTTTATAATTCCAAATTCTCAACATAATTTTAAATGCAACATGGACTATTTGTCAATAATATAATCTATAAAGTGGAGAAACTATAATTTATGTTAAATGCAACATGGACTATTTGTCATTAATCTAATCTATAAAATAGAGAAACTATAATTTATGTGTCCCAAATTATCGTGTTGGGGTGGCTAAGCATGGTTCCATCATTGAAATGGTCATTGATGTCTACTTGGTTGACATCACAACCCAAAAGAGTTGTTAGATTTGTGTTGTATGTATGACCAAACAATCTGAAAAGTATGTTTAACAATTTCCAAAACATCCATTTTCGCCAAGGAAATATGAATCATGGTTATGCCAAAGCCAACTACATGGCAAGTTAAATGCCAACTCATAAAAATCATCCATTATTATGGCCAACATGAAACATGGATCATGGTTCAGTCAACTATAACTGTGCACATGGCAAGTCAGATATTAATTTATAAAAATCAACTATTATTATTATTATTATAAACACTGAAAGTTAGATTCGATCTTGTCTAATTATTTTAAGTTTTTGATTTTTTGATTATAAATTTGGACGAAAAAAACTTGTTTAAATAACATTTTTGAATGAATAAATAGATTCAACTTGTTGAAAAACTTTATAGCATACAAATTATATAAACTTTGTTATATGAGAAGAGAAAGACATTTTATATAATGAAATTAAACAAAGAATAGCAGGTGAAAACCGAGTGTCTTACGCGGAATTAGAAGTCGAAAGTGGATAGTGACCAGAATGGTGTGTGCCCCACGCGTAACGTTGAACTTTCTATTTTCAGGAAAACTTACAGCAACCATCTTTCCCAAAGAGGGGGGCAGCTGAAAAACGTGACGCGGGATTAGAAGTCGAGAGTAGATAGTGACCCCACAAGTAACGTTGAACTTGTATTTTTAGGAAAACTTCAAGGAACCACCCTTCCCGAAGAGGAGGGGGGCGGTGAAAAACGTAATGGTGGTTTGATATCGTGAGCCTGTCTCATGTAGCGTGCGCATCCAGATTAATTTTTTTTAATGTTTTCGTTAAGTTAATACATATCCATGGGAGATCTCGAAGAGAGAGTAGACCGAGTATTGTTTTGCAGAAGTAAAGTGAAGGAGAGGGCATTATGAATTTTATATTATAATAAATTAAAATTAAATTCTTCAATTTGTGTTTCCAAATCCCAATCCGGTGGAAACCGTAACAAGATGTTAACCTCGTATATTCACATAACCTTGTATATTCATTGAGTGTGGATCTATCCTTTGAAACACTACTATAATATAAAATGGAATATTCATAAGTACCTTGCAAATACCTAAAGATCTTCTTCATAGTACACATCATAGCATATATCAAACTATCAATTGAATTAGAATAAGGAACAAAATCCATATCCTTCATCTTTGTAGGTATTGTAGTACATTACTCAACTGAAATTTTGGTTCCCACAAAAATAGAAAAACTCAATGGTCTGCAAATTGTCTTACGAAAACACTGCAACAGAGTGTTTACATACATACTCTAGCTCAACCAAAACTTTATGTTTGCTCTATCTCTCTTGAGCTCCAATCCTAAGATATATTTTTCATCCTCGAAGTTTTTCATATCAAATTATTATAAAATATGAGACTTCAAATCATGAATCACATTCTTACTATTACCAAAGAATAACATATCATATAAATACACGGTGATAACATGGAAATAAACACCATCATGTTCCTAATGCACACATTTCTTTGATTTAGATCTCATAAATCCCAGTCCTAACACTAAAGAATCAAGCCTTTGTTACCACATTCTCCAGAACTGTTTAAGACCCTATAAGATTTTTTTTAATTTGCAAACCAATGACCTTTTAACCTTTTCAACGTAGTTCTCCAATTGTGTCATATAGATCTCCTCCTTTAGGTCACCATGTAGAAATGGTGTTTTCATATCTATCTATTCTATCTCTAAATCAAAATTTGATGCTATAGATAATAAGAACCTAATAGGTGTTAACTTAGATTAGCTAGGGAAAAGATCTCAGCAAAGTCTATCCCCCCAACCTAGGAATATCCTCTCACAACCAATCTTGCCTTGTACTTTTCAAAACTGCCATCTAAATCGATCTTCTTTTTGAACACATATTTAGATCCAACGAGTTTTCATCCATAAAGCAATAGTATCAAGTCCTAGGTATCATTTTTTCTAAGTGAAACTATCTCATCATCCATGGCTAATCTCTAAGACTCCCTATCCTCCATCTCCATTACCTCTTTCACAAGTCTAGGTTCATATGTGTAAATGTACATCAAAAACCAAACAGACTATAATTATACATGTCTAGTTACATTCTTTTCCAAGTGAACCTCTTTAAAGTTTGAAGTGGAGTTTCTTCCTGCTCTTCCTCATCTTTGAACCTTCCTCATCAGGTCCATGATGAACTTCTTGTTCATTTTCTAGTTTATCTTTTTTTTGTCTTGGGTGGTAGTGATGGGCCATGAGATGGTAGGATTTCAAGGCCCATCTTATAGTTGATGTGACCTATTTTGTACCTAAAAGACTAATGCTTACATTGAACTCGAAAGGACTATGATAAATCTGAAACATTTTAGGTTAAATGCATGTTGAATTTTATGAATTTTGGAGTCTCGGAGTTTATGTGATGTTCTTTAACTTAAATATGATTTTTTAAATGAATTTATGTATTCTTGATATTTTGGGCTAATGATTGAAGCAAACAGTTAGAATCCTAGTGGGTTGATCTCAATCAATGAGCAATCAACTCAACATGATAGAAAAGTGGGATCATGCCCTATCTCAAATATCCAAGGGAGCCAAGCATTCAAACCACTCAATTAGTCATGATCCATATTCAATTTTTTGTTAAGAGCATTTGAAGTGGAGAGAAAAACATGCCCCTCTAAACAAGGATACATAAGAGGTTTGCCCCATTTTATAGAATTGATGAAGCTTTCATCTTGAACACACCTTGTCATCTTTTTGGTTTGACCTTTTTAACTTATTTTTAGTGACTTTTTCCTTATGTAGATCCTTTTCCATGGTTGTAATTTTATGCATTTATAATTCAACCTTTATGTGTGGCTTTAATATGTGCACATAAGTCTTAAGTAGTAGCATATGATCAACTACCAGTGAGTCTAGGAATTAAGGAGACAGTCGCACTTCTATCAAGGATCGATTGAAGGGATAGTTAGGATTTTTTTATTATCAGTAAGGATATGATGGAGGTGAAGAGGGAATAAATTCTTCTTGGTGTAGAAATTTCATAGTGCTTTCGAATTGTAGAAGACATTATGTGGTTATGGATTGAGTTTATGAGTAAGAAGACTATTTATTTCAGATTTGAGCATTTGGTGATTTCATTAAGGGTTCATATAGTGACCTTGACTAGGGCCCACTCAAGGGAATGAAAGGAACCCTTTTTACGTTAGCATTCTAAATTATACTCTAGGTTATAGTTTCCTGTAGCTATGTAATGCAATTTACTTCAACAATATTTATGTGGTTTTTGCAATTTCTTTTTTGTCATGTCAATTCTGTAATTTCACTTGTTGTTTACAACACTTACAACTCTATGGTTAAGGTGTTCATAATCTTGGTTTATATCACTTGAATATGAAATAAATTATTGGTTAAACAATGTTTAGTGGTTGAATGATCTTATTTATATTATCTACTTCATCACAGAGAATAGTGATAGTCAACTCCTTCATCATTTGTTTCTTGACTTGGGATTTAGGAGTACATGTCATCAGCCTAAGTGGATGGGGAGATAGAAGATAAGGGACTAATAATATGCATCTTATTTACTTTTGAATTGAAATATGCGCCAACAGTTAATAGAATTATTTCTAGTGCTAGTTCCAACATCATTTTATTACCTAGTTCCCTATATAGTTTACAAAGGTAGCACTTGAATAGGTTCCTATAGTTGGTTTATGGTGTATGATGATGAAGATGTTGTTAAACCTATGGAACATCACCTCACTAACTATCAAATTCCCTATTGATTTAGCTTTATAGTAGTAAGCCAATAACCCTATAGTCTCCCTTCCTTCTCAAAAAAGAGGGAGTGAAGGTTATGAACTAATTTCTTAAGGAAGGAAGCCAACGTGACATTCTGGAGCAACCATTAGATTACAAGTACTTCATTAATTCAAAATTTAGTTTGCACTCTTGTTGTTGCACATATAGTGCATGGTATCTCATAAAGAATCACGTTCATGGATTGATAAATTAGATTCAAGATGAGGATTTCAACCATGTCGTTGTAATTTTTTGGCCCATCGTGTTGGAAACATTTCCAAGGAGGTGCTAAAAATTATACTTAAGTCCATTTGAACATTTGGAAAAAAAATAAAACACTCATTAGATTGTATGCATCAACCTAAAGATAGATTTGATGGATTTTTATCAAAGTACATATTTATAGTGTGACTAAAACACGTACAAGTGAATAAGGACAACAAGAAGAAGACTATGAAATAGACATCTAATAAATCATTAAATAATTTGTTGAGTTGCCTCAAGAAGGAGAAGGGATTTTAGTGGATGCCTTTGTTGATCAAGACATTGGACAAAGTGAAGAATCTTCACCTCATCATACCATGGTTGAATAATGAGAACAACAACCTAAGCTCTTTGAGTTCCCCATTTGGGAAACTCTTGAAGAATATTAATCCCATCACTCTCTCTTAATTCCATGGCCTTTCTAAAAAGGACCCTAGTACTTTCCTTTTTGAATTTTAGGTTGTTTATAGAACTTATGATTATGCAATAGATTCTCAAAGGCTTAATATTTTTCCCTCTATGTTAAAGGAATATTCCTTAAGATGATTTATGAGCTTACAATGGAACAACATCATAATTTGGGAGAAAATGAAGAAAACCTTCATTGATAAATATTGGGACTATTGTAAGGCTAGGGATACTAGAGATGAGATATTAAGAATGATCAAAGGAGAAAATGAATCCCTGGAAGAATATGAAGAGAGATTCCAACTTAGTTACAAGAGGGCTCATAGTTGCACACTAGATGACAACTCCCTCAAACTTATGCTTCTTAGAGGAGTAAGAGAGGAACTGATGAAAACTTTGAACCTCCTTGCAAATGGAGACATCTTCTAGTTGGAGTATGAAGACATCAAGCAAGTATTCAATAACTATTGCATATCTAAAAGAAACAAAACCAAGGGTGCCAAAAGTACTACCCCACAATCATCCAATTTTGAAACTCTCACAAAGAATGAAATAGGAACCTTGTTAGAAGATCTGAAAACCGACATGTCACATTCATTGGCTATGTATATGGATACAATGTAGATAAAGAGGAAGAAAGAAGAAGCAAAAAAAAAAAAAATCTAGTTGTTTTTTGTCCTAAATGCACAAAAAAACATGCTATGGAAATATATGGAATTTGCAAAGAGAAACATCAAACTACAAAATGTCCTTCCTTTCCAAGTATAGAGGTTGATTGCCAAGGAACTAAGGAGAATATGGAGCAACTATATTTCATCAACCATAGGAGGTAAGAAATAGCTCAACCATTTCAATTGGGTATGCTTATTCCCATCCTCAATATTTTTCTCGATATAATGAAAAAATAAATGCTAAACCCTAGTATCCTCCCAATCAACCTATCTAGACAATGAAAAATCAATGGCAATACCAAAACTATCCTCAACCATTACAATCTCCTCTTCAATCATTTCCTTCTCAGCCTCAAATGCAATGCCAACAATGGTATAATCCTCCATAGGTGTGGAGATCTCAAAACTAACAACAATAAGCATTGATCCCACCTCCACCTCAACATACCATTTCTCCAACAAACAATAACCAATAAATCCTAAGACAACCTTAGTTGTCTACCCAACTAACACCTATTATGAACAATAGGAAATTCTAACAAGTGTACGATAATGACATGACCACCTACCAAACTTACTCTTTGTATATTCAATATATCAATATGAGGTCAAGGAAGGTACTGACAACCCCTCCTCTCATTACAAATCCCATTGAAGACAAAGGCTCTAAGTAGAAGGAAACTCCACCACAAGAGAAACAACCTATCCCTCAACCAACACCTCCTTTTCTTAAAAGGATAAAATCTAAGAAAACTTTCACAAGCTCAAAAAATGACCTCTTAATGAACTCAAGAACTTATGTGTCAAAATCGCTCTCCTCTGAGCTATTAAAGATGTTCATATCTACAACAATTTCATCAAAGAATAATGCATTAAGAAACCAAGAATAAAAAGGAAAGAATCTCGTATAGTTAATGTGATAGGTCAACTTGCAGATCTTATGTTAAGAAAATTCTTTATTCCTGAATACTTAGATCTAGGTAGCCTAGTTGTATACGTTTACATCAATAAAAATCTAATTTAGAACACCCTAACAAACCTAGGAACAACCCTGACCTCAAGAATGTTATCCCTTTTTTGTGGGAGGGGGGGGCTGGTGTTAGGATATTTAGATACTTAGGAGTTAGTTAAGATCTACTTGGTCTAATGTGTCATTAGTTAAAAGTGTGTTTCTTAGTGTGTTTCTTTAGTATGCATTAGTATGCATTTGTAGTTAGGAAATCCGACGGTCACGATATGTTCACAACATAGAGTGATCCGACGATTCATATTCTCCTCGATCTTAACGACCATTGATCCATGGCTTAGCACCCAATTGGTCCATGATCTCTATTTAAAGAGCATGGAGGGTCATTTGCCAATGATTGATTGTGAGAAACTCTCTTGTAAAATCTCTCTGTAATATTTTTCTTTTGCATTAATAAACTGCTCCAGGTGGCCGCGTTGGTTGGGGTCATGGATGTTTCCCCGTAGGGGTTTTACCACATGAAAACATCGATGTATTGATCTTTGATTTGGTTATGTGAGTGGTTACTAAATGTGTTCGTCCTCTGTTGGAATACATGTGTTGTCGAACATGGTATCATAGATTGTTTGAGACCCACTCCTATTGTAGATCGAGATCGTGAAGTCGGTTGCCTCATATCCATTTTATTTCATTTCCACTCATTTATGGGCCAAGAGGACTATTCCATTACATCCGGAGCACTTGTTTCAGTCAGGAACACTTTTCGTTTAACTCGGAAAGGTTTCTGTTTGCCGAAGATACGGCCATTTCAGTCAGATCCAGAGGTATAAAGCCTGATTACGCACTTTTTAAATTTTTGTAGAGTATCATTTTGGTTTTATTTTAGTTTTGTATTACTTATTTCCAGGTTGCTACTCTTTCATATCTGCGTATGCTCTTTTCCCCTCACCCTGTGCAATCTCAGCAAATCAGAAACAGATAGGAAAATATGCATATTTCGGGTAAGCTAACCGAGATCTAACCCTTGTTGTCATCAAGAAGCATAAAAAAATTTCTTGTGTGAAAAGAGTTTTTTTTAGCACGCTCTCCAAGGCTGTCAACAACAACACCCCCAATCCTCTTCCTAAAAAAATACAATATGTTTTGCTAGACGATTTTGTTAAAAGTTGTCTTATTAAGTAAGAGGTATTGAGTTCAAGTCTCTCTTTTGTTACTTTTTTTGAAAAAGTTCATGCTAAAATTGTAAAGTGTATTTCACTTCAAGTATAAAAGTGAATCACTATAAGTAGCTTAAATATTTTATTTTAGACTTATTTATTTTGCATGTAGCTTTTATTTTATAAAGTAACTTCATTGTAAAAGTGATACCCACTTCTCTTTATAAAAGTGGGTCACTTCATAAAGCAATTTACACTATCACGTGGTCCTTTGGTTACCGTTTATTCCTTTTTTAAAATGGGCATAACTCTCACATCCAAATTCCGTTTTCAATACCGTTTTTTTAAAACCGCATAACTTTTCGATATATTTCCATCCAGATCATCAATTTAAGTTTTTAAATCCATAATATCTACATATTTAATATGGATTCTACAAGTAATCTCTTGCTTATCAGCACCAACTACTTCCAATGGAAATCTCATATGGAAGATTTATTAAGAAGTAAAGGCTTGTACCGAATTACCTTGGGAAAGGAAAAAACACCCACTGATGATGATAAGAAAGTTAAATGGGCTAATAGGAGTGACGAAGCACGTGGACTAATCAAAATGTCCATCTCTTATGATTTAAGGTTCCACCTTAAAGAAATTGATGACCCCGAAGAAGCTTGGGAAAAGATTGAATCTGTGTTTGGTAAAATCAATATTATTCGAGAACAACAGTTAGAAAATCAAGTACTGATCTTAATTCCAAGTGATTTTTCTTGCCTTGGAGACTATCTATCTAAGTTTAAAACACTCAGAATTTTATGTGAAGAATGTGAGATAAAAATGGAGGAAGAGCGTTGCATCTATTTTATTCTTTCTAAGCTAGGTAGTGCATATTATGTGTTTGTATCTACATGTTATGCCATGAGAGAGGATTTAGGGAAATCTTATCAAAAACCTACTCTTGAGTCCTTTTGTGTTGCTTTGATTAGAGAGGAAGATAAGCTTGTACAACTTGGAGTGATCAACACTGCAGGTACCTCCAACAAAGCCTTAGTTTCCCAACAGAAAGATAAACCCAAGTATCCCAAGAAGCAACATCCTCGCTACAACAAAAAGAAACATAAGGATCCCAAACCCACTCAGACAGCTTCAACTCCTAATGGTGACAAAGGAGAAAAATATAAAAATAAGAAGATTGATAGACATTGCAACTTTTGTGATAAAGATGGTCATGATGAGTCCAAATGTTTTAAGAAGATGGAAGCTTTAGAAGTAGCGATGAAGAAGCACAACATCAGTATTGATTATACTTCTTCTTCTTATTCTCATGGACATGCACTTTTCGCTTCTAGTTTCTCCTTCAATACAACTTCTACTTCTTCTTCTTATGAGTGGCTTATTGATTCTGGAGCATCTTATCATGTGGCTAAGGATAAAGACATATTTTCTGCTCTAAATGAATGTAACAACAAGAAAATATTTGTTGGTGATGATAGATCTCTTAGTGTTGTAGGATCTGGAACAGTTCAAGTAGATAATGGTCATTTTAATGATGTATTATGTGTTCCAAGTCTTTCTTGTAACCTTCTACCAGTATATCAAATCACTCATTTAGGTGAAGGTAAAACCGTAGAGTTTTCACCTCACCAAGTTGTAATCAAGGATCTAAAATATCCTAAGCATGTTCTTGCAACTGGAATTGTTGATGATATTACCAGGTTGTACAA
>ML786982.1:349709-373309 GCA_009831015.1 Picea engelmannii
CAAGGCCCTTGTAGAAAAGCAATCTGGACATCAAATTCAAAAGTTAAGAACAGATAATGGAGGCGAATATGTGAACAATAATTTTACAAGTTACTGCACTACACAGGGCATCCAAATGCAACACACTCTTCCATATACACCACAACAAAATGGTGTTTCTCAATGTTGAGAGAAAGAGCCACACATTAAAAGAAATAACTAATTGTATGATCCAATCTAAGGGATTAAGTCTAAAGTATTGGGCGGAAGCAATAAACTGTGAAAATTACATAGTCAATCGCACTCCCACAAAGGCTCTTAAAAATATAACATCGGAAGAAGCTTGGACTAAAATTAAACTAGATGTAACTGACTTCTGTGTATTTGGAAGTATAGCATGGACTCACATTCTTGATGAGAAAAGGAAAGCATTGCAGCCTAAAAGTGAGAAGTGTATATTTGTTGGTTATTCTGAAGATGTCAAAGGTTATAGACTTCTTAAACCATATTGTAATGAAATTATTATTAGAAGAGATGATAAATTTGATGAAAATATCTTGGCCTGTGAGCCTAATTCGACGATTGTGCCTTCTTTGTCCTACGAGCCATCTTTGGAATTTTTGCCTCCTTTTGTTCCTATTCTGGTTTCTTTTTCAGATGATGATAGTGAGCATGAAAAAATCCACCTCCACCTTCTCACCTTCCTCTAGATGAGTCCTTTGAACCTGAACCAACACTAGTTCCACCGCTTCCTAGATGGGTCTATTCAACACGAGAAGCAACTAATGGTCTTGTCGATGATCCTTCATATATGCATCAAATACATTCATAGTTCCAACGAGCCTCTTCTCTTTTGGCTCAAGTTTCAGAGACTCATGATCCAAAGACATTTGCAGAAGCTTCAGGTCATCCAGATTGGGATACAACAATGAATGAAGAGTATCGTTCTTTAATGGAAAATGATACTTAGGATCTTGTACCTCTTCCAAAAGGAAGAAAACTTTTCAGATGTAAATGGGTCTACCGAACTAAGTATGCATCAGATGGAAGTGTTGAAAGACACAAAGCTCGGTTAGTTGCCAAAGGATTTTCCCAAGTTGAAGGAATTGACTATAATGAAACCTTTGCCTCTGTAGCCAAAATGAAATCCATCTGCCTTGTTCTTTCCCTTGCTACCTCACATAAATGGGAGGTCCATCAGATGGATGTTAAATCTGCCTTCTTGCACAGAGAATTGAAGAAGAAATCTACATGGAACAACCTCCTGGCTATGTCCATAATGACTCTAGCCTTGTTTGTCGCCTTAAGAAATATCTTTATGGTCTTAAGCAAGCTCCATGATCTTAGTATTCCAACATGGACAACTTTCTTATTGACACCAGATTCTCTAGATGCCATTCTGATCCTAATGTCTATACTAAGAAAGTAGGAAGCCATCTCATAATCCTTGTACTTTATGTTGATGACCTTATCCTTACTGGTAGTGACTCAAAACTTTTAAACCATGTGAAAATGAGCCTTAAGAAGAAATTTGAAATGAAAGACTTAGGTTTTTTTCACTATTTCCTTGGCCTCCAAGTTTTGCAAACCAATGAAGGAATTTTTCTTTCCCAGTATAAGTATGCGTGTGACCTTCTTCGTCGCTTTCACATGGATTATTGTAAACCAACCCCTTCTCCCTTCCAATCTAGAGTCAAGCTTACTGCCACCTGTACTTCTCCCGAAGTTGATGCCACCCTATACGGTTAGTCAGTTGGTAGCCTCTTATACTTCACTCATACCCATCCTAATCTTTCCTTTGTTGTTGGTCTTATTTCCCAGTATATTCAAACACCCCATGAAAGCCATTAGAAAGAATCTAAAAGGATACTTTGTTATGTCTGTGGTACAGTTCAGTTCGAGATACATTACAGTTCAGGGGGGACCCCTTTATTGGTTGGTTTCACTGATTCAAATTGGGCTGACAACCCTAATGATCGAAAGTCTATTGCAGGTTATGTTTTCAACCTTGGTTCAGGACCTGTCACTTGGGCCTGTAAGAAACAACAAGCTATTGCACTTTCTTCAGCAGAAGCAGAGTACCTAGCAGCGGTAAATGCAAGTCAGGAAGCCTTGTGGCTTCAACAAATCCTTTCAGAGTTTGGATTTCAGCAGCAACATCCGACCAGCCTTTGGTGCGACAATCAGAGTGCCATCAAGCTCGCCAAAGACCTAGTTCAACATCAGTGCATCAAGCACATCGAGCTACACATGCACTTCATCAAAAATCTCATCCATGATCAAGTTATTGAAGTGCTATTTTCCCCTACAGAATATTAAGTTGCAGACATTTTCACAAAGTCTCTTACATAAGCAAAGTTTTCCAAACTTCGATCTATGTTAGGAGTTCAGGAAGTTTTCATTTAGGGGGGATAGGCTCTAATGCCTCCTTCCTTCTCCTATTGTGTCACTATTGTAAACCCTTCAATCCTATCCCAAGTTGTTCTTAAGGGGGGATGTTAGGATATTTAGACACTTAGGAGTTAGTTAAGATCTACTTGGTCTAATGTGTCGTTAGGTAAAAGTGTGTTTCTTTAGTATGCATTAGTATGCATTTGTAGTTAGGAAATCACATTAGTAGTTAGGAAATCCGACTGTCACGATATGTTCCCGACATAGAGTGATCTGATGGTTCATATTTTCCTCGATCTTAACATAGAGTGATCTGATGGTTCATATTTTCCTCGATCTTAACAGCCATTGATCCATGGATTAACACCTCATTGGTCCATGATCTCTATTTAAAGAGCATGGAGGGTCATTTTCCGATGATCAATTGTGAGAAACTCTCTTGTAAAATATCTCTGTAATACTTTTTTTTGCATTAATAAACTGCTCCAAGTGGCCGCATTGGTTGGGGCCATGGATGTTTCCCCATAGGGGTTTTACCAGATGAAAACATCGGTGTATTGATCTTTGATCTGGTTATGTGAGTGGTTACTAAAGGTGTTCTTCCTCTGTTGGAATACTTATGTTGTCAAACAGGGGGATGTTAGGGCCCTACCCTAACCTCCCTAATTTGAGGTACCTAAGGAGTTATTTAATTAATGTATGAGCCCATCTTATTGAATAAGACCAATTAGATAGTCAATGGGTAGTTATTTAATCTAAAAGGGTCATCTTGATTATATAAGGTCTACTAGGTGGTTGGTACTCATTAATAATGGAACCACAAGCTTACAATTTTTCTAGTAAGAAACTATTTATAGAGATAGAAGGCTATGTAATTTTTTATCTAGGATCCTTATTGTATTGTCCAACTCTGATCAAAGGAGGTTACCCCCTCAAAAATGCCCATAAGAACACAGGGTCTTCACCTTGTTGACCAATGCCTTATCATGTTCATTCATAAAGGGGGTTTTTTTATTGTGAAAAATCAAGTCAATATATTGTAGGTATTTGGGGGGGAGATGTGGGGTCTCAAGGGGTTTATAGGTATTGGGGGGTATAAAAATGGGTATCTAGTAAAAACATGGGTTTCTTTTATTGGAAAGATGTATTGGGAGGGGGTTTCAACGAAAGGATTTTGGGAAGTATTTATCAGTATCTAGTGAAATTATGGGTATTCTTTAATATCCCATGAACGCAGACACTATGTCACAAGTTCACTGAGTGAAGACCCCATGCATAACCATTGCTCTCTCTTTTGGAAACCATCAATAAAGGGTTATAATCTACAAGTTTAATCTCACATCTCTTGTAATTTATTTTTTGCATTTCTATTCCTCTAAATATTGTTCATATTCTATTATTTTTGTTCATTAAATATAAACAAAATTAGTTTAACTCAATATTTTCTATTTCACATTGTACTCAATAGGTTTGAATGTACTTTAGATTTAGTAAACAATGATGCAACTCATTTTGTGAATAGATTTATTGAGTATTTAATAGAACAATTTATGATCATGCATATAAAATATAAAAGTTTATGTGCAAATGGAATGATTATGTGATAATGAAATTCAATTCTACTTCAAAAAAATCCATCTATTTCTGATTTTTGTTTACACAAAATAATATTAGGATCTACACCTTGACTTTCAAAAATTTACACAAAAATTCGACTAATCAAATGTCTTTTCCACTTGTTTATGGATGAATTATTTAATATCAGTCATACACATTACACGGATGTCCTCTCCACTTGTTTATGGATGAATTATTTAATATCAATCATACACATTACACGGATGTCCTTTCCACTTGTTTATGGATGAATTATTTAATATCAATTATACACATTACACGGATGTCCTTTCCACTTGTTTATGGATGAATTATTTAATATCAATCATACACATTACACGGACATCCAAGTGTTAATATCAATCATACATATTACACTGAAATCCATTCATATAAAGTGAAATTGACATAAAAAAAAATTGATTGCATACCAATACATCTTATCCTTAATGTCATTTAAACAATGGGACATCATCATTCTTGGATCACTACTTTTGACCCATGAACATAAGAGATTCATTTTGATAAACTTATGGTTGTGCATCATAAAAATTTACAATATTGTATATTTGTGAATGGCACGACTATATTACCAATAAAATTATAAAAAAAAAAAAAAAAAACTTATAGTTTAAGGAAAAATTAATATCTATACCTTACAATTTTATATTAGATATTCAAAATTATACATAAAAAATTTAGTAAGAAAAATAGATTATTTAATATCAACCATACACATTACATAGCATCCATATGAAGTGAAATAAATTCAATGGCAAGGTCAATACAAGGGATGAAGTTTAATAACTTGAAAATTTATTTATGTTTTTATTGAATAAAAGTATCTACCTTACAAGTATGCATTTTAAGTTTTAGATTTAACATACTAAATGCATTTTAAGTTTTAGATTTGATATACTAAATATAATAATTTGGAAGACAAAAATCCAAAATGAATAACATTTTTAAAACATATAAATAATTGTTATGATTTTATTATAGAATTGTATATGGTCAAGTGTCATGAAATCCCTCTCTTACTAAAACTAGCATGAATAATCATTTAAGGCCAAAGACTTATCACTAGTCATCTCCTTCAATGATGCTATCAACTCAACCAAAATTAACTCATTCTCACTTAACCATTGATTCTCTTGTGACAACATCTCCTTCAATGATGCTATCAACTCAACCAAAATTAACTCATTCTCACGTAACCATTGATTCTCTTGTGACAACTTATGAGGGACAACATTGATGCACCACTACAGGGCCACTACTTAAAGTTCTTTAGGCATGATTCAAAAGTTCCTTTGAGTGGTTGATTAATTATTTATCAATGACTTCTTGGTTTTGGAATGAGAATATTAAGGTTTTTAATTTTTTTTCGCAATTGTAGTAACGAGATATTTAAATAATGTTTTGATAGTTTTATTTTGAATTTAATCTAATTAAATATATCACATGGTTTTGGAACGAGAGTATTAAGGTTTTTAATTTTTTTTGTTATAGTTGTAGTAACAAGATATTTAAATAATGTTTTTATAGTTTTATTTTGAATTTAATCTAATTAAATATATCACATACTTATTCTCAACCAATTTTATGTATTTCTTAAAATATTAGCTTAATCATTCAAGTATAAATCTACTCATGATATAGGATATGTTTTATGTTTTAGCCAGCGATCAAACAACTATTTATTTCTTATCCAATTTTGTTATGATTCAACTTTTTGATTGTGATGATATATTTCATATTTTCCTATAAAACATAGTGATCTTATTGATATCATCACCATACCAAACAATCTATCCCTAGGATTTATAGTTATAACATAGGTTTAGAATATGCTAAATAGTCTTAATATAGGTTGGTTATTTTAAATGTGAGATATTAAGTATGAATCTATTTTTTTTAATTTTTCTTTGTGAATCTCCCCATGAAATAGAGAATTCAATAGGATGACGGTTATAGAGAATAAGCTCTCTCAAAATTTGAATGAGCCATCTCTCCTCCTCGTCAAATAAAAAACAATATTTCTTGATAAGTATGAACCAATAATTAAATTTGGTTGTCTAAGGTCATCTGCCGCGTAACAATCATTACACGGAAGGTCATCTGCCGCGTAACAATCATTAAAGAAAATGGGACGGATGGGAGGCAGTGACCTTTCTCGAACCGACCCTACCAGGTTCCAGATCTTCCATGGATATGCATTATTTTAACAAAAACAAAATTATATACTCTGGACACGCAGAGACAGACACGCTAAAGATGGGCCTTAAATAATCATGTAAATCTATTTATTAATTACTAATATGTCATTATTTCATAATCACATTATCAAATGATCGTGATCGTCACTTTTCATTGAATTTTTCTTTTTGGGAAAATGTTGGGAAGCTCTGGTTTCTTCAGACGGTAGGAATTTGAAAACAACCTTCCTGTCTAATTTGACGGTTATGTAGTACATATCTTTTAAGAAGTTACAAAGACTTACTAAATCCAGGTTTCATATAAATGAAAACAATGAAGTTGTTTGTAAGGTTGTTATTTGTAGCCAACCCTACTAATACACACTTCCAAAAGGTGTAAAAGAGAAGGTGGTAGAATTTTGGGATATCCATTCTCATGCTATCCTAAATATAAAGCACTTTTTATGGTGATGCTCATCTAGTTCATTGTGTATGATAAGCATTGTCAGTATGTTGAAGAGATTATACAAGTTGATCTATTTGTGGAATTTCAAGAAAGCAACCTTGATGTCAACATGGTCGTTAGCATGTTTGATAAATTGAAACCATGGTATATTAGGCCCAACATTGTCTGTGACACATGTTGTCATTGCTATCATGTCCCCACGGGATGTCTACCCAAATATTGCGATCGTGCACCTCTTAAAGGTGTGTGGCACCGCGAGGTTTCTCACTTGGCTTCTTGGAAACACCAAGGATAATTCATCTACATATGCCTCTCCACCGAGAGCATACTTCATATGCCTCTTCTGAGAGCATAGTCATACTCTATTCTAGGCTACGAGCGAGTCACACTCCTACTCTAGTGACAATTTGTTAACAATTTTAATACTTAGTCATTTAAGCATGCATTACTTAGACAATTTGTTAACAATCTTAACACTTAGTCATTTAAGCATGCATCCATGAAATGAAGAGAACACTTGCGAAACAAACAAGAGACACATAGATGTAGTGTAAGTGGCACAAAATGTGCCTAACACACGACTAAGTCTTATTATTGCGAAATTGTTATAATATGAGCACTATCGAACCGTTTTACAACTTGGACAGAGTCATTAGACTCATCTCACCTCACAAAGACACTCATACACAGATTCATCACACCAAGATTTGTCTCTTGTTTTTCATAACAACTTTTGCAACTTCTGCAGAACACCCCAAATGTGTGTCCACCACAGACTCGTTGTCTCTTCTTTGTCACAAGACTTCACACAGACCTGTGGTTATGTCTCATAGCATGCCTCACTCATACCTGTGACAAGATATCACCAAACTCATCCCAAAGAAGTTCACCCCAACTCTATCCACAAAATCACCTCAAGGAAGCACAAGTCCTCCCATATGGAGCGAATTGGCTCCTTGAGGTAGCTCACCTCACTTCGTCCAAGTATACCACAAAACCTTGACTTGGATCTTTCTCTCCTTGTTGTTCCTTCTTGTTTGTGTTCCTTATGCTCTTAGATGGACTCTAAACATTACCTTCGTGAATCGCCGCGTCCTTTGGGTGTGTTGCTCCCCTTCGTGAACCAACACGCCCAAACAAGTTGTTGTGCCCCTTCACAGACCCATGTCCCCAAAAAAACCCATGTGCTCATCAACCATCGTGTCCCTTGGGACTAGCACGCCCCAACCTTGGGTGCACTCATCAAGTCGACGTTCCCCAACCTCTTTGGTGCACCCCTTCTCTTGGTCGCTTCTGCCCCATCCTTCGTCTCATGCTTGGGAAAGCCCCTTGAGTGTTTGCACGCCCAAGGCACCCACTTGCCCAACTAATGAAAACTCTTGGGTGTCGAAGCAACCCCAAATTTTGTCTCCTTGAGGACTTGGGTGAAGGTGTCTGCGCCCTTCTAGTCGATGACCTTACAATTACCATGTTGAATTCCAATTTTATTATGACACATTCATAGATTTTTGCAAAAGGAATTGGCAAGGTGGCCTTATTCCTCTCATAGTTCACGATTTTAATTTTACGATATTATGCAAAATAAATCATAAAGATTTGCTTTTCAATAAAAGATGTGTAGGGGAAACAACATCCCTTGAATGTGGTAGATTGGCAATATTTCGTATGAATTTTCCTATAGATCTTGCATACCTTATATTATCAGATAGCATAACCACATCAAAGAGATATTAGTATGTTATTATGAATATGTCCTCCTCTTTGGGTGTGACATCTAAAAAGATTGATTTGTTTGAGGATGAGATACATGTTTTAGAATTCGTGGGGAAGTTTCAAAATTAAACTTATAAATATATAAAACACTCTCACAAATATAAGGGGAAAGCTTCCTAATTTATAAATCTACTAAGGTATTTGAGTTGGGCATAATCTTATTAATGGTAGACTTCACCGAGAATTATATATTTTCTCCACATATAGATATATTGAGCAAGCACTATCATTCTAATCAAATAGTATATTTGAGAGAATTCTTCCAAATTTTCCACAGTTGAAGTCATGTTGTGACCCCATTCATAGCACATTATTGTGGGCACAATAGGAGTGTGGGGAAATTCAAATTGGCATGGTCATTCTACTTGTTGATTCAGTTTCATAACATGACAAGAGTCTAACATACTTTGAGTTTTTTTGAAACATGGCATGGAAAGGGTCACTACTACATTTCGGTGTGAAATCCAAGGTTAATATTCAATGTTGATGTTGATTGCGATGTCAAACATTCTTGTAAACTATTGAAAATTACTCCCTTTTTATAACCCCAACAAACTTCAATTTTCCAACATTCCTCTTGCACGTCAGAATACTTACGTCGAAGGAAACTTTTAGGCCCTTTCATAATGTTTACCCAAAAAAATATAACTTGCATAATAAAAATATATATAGCATTTTTTCTTTGGCCCTCGACACTTCACAATGTATTCCCAAATTCACCTGGAATTGTTGGATTTAAGGTTCCATGAACGATGTCGCCATGAAATTCCTAGAATCAATGGTTTATGGCACAATTTCACCTTAGAATTCTTGTACGTCACAATGTATCCTAAATTTGTCGAGAATTGTTGTATTTAGGGTTTTATGGAGTGATTTTTCCTTGTAATTCTCAAATCAAGGGGTTTATGGCACTATTTCTTCTTTGAATTCTTGTAAGAGGTTTTATGGGCATGATTTTTCCTACAATTGTTTCCCTTGCTCCAAATTTGGTTGGAGATGGAATCTTCTAGCATTCATGAATCCATATCCACGTCTATTATAAACTGTGGTGTTGACATTGTAAGGGATTTGTTTGGAAATGTAGAGTTGAGCAAAGGCACGACCATCTTCCAAGGCTTTGTTGACCATATTTCCAAGGAAATCACCACTATCATTCCCACCTTGGTTGTTAAGATCAAAGGGGTTACCCCTCTAGGGAGAAAGTACAGTGTATGGATTGGTGGTTTCATCTTGGCATCCCTTTCCACTTTCCAATGGGTAAATGGATAACTAGTATTGGGCATTAACATCTCATCTTTATCTTTCTATATGGTTGGCTATAACTATGATATGGATATTATCAATTATCAATCTATTCCATTGTCCTTCCCAATCATTCCAATTGGGTTGATTTTACCCAAACACTTTCAACAAGCTTAAGTTGTATGATGTTGAAGTTGTTAGCACTTGGAAAAATGTTTTGTAGCATTTATCTAAGTCTTTGAATCAACCAATGGGTGGGTATTCTTGGTACTTATTAGTGGTTGAGATTCAAGCATTAAATCCATTCTCTATGAAGTAGATAATAATCATATTCTAATTCTTTCAAATCTTACTATTATTTTAACACCTTCAGTTGCAACACTAAACTAGTCCATAGTTATAGTTTATATTTACCAATCCATTGGTCAAGACATTTTTCAAACTTTACAGAAGATAGATTACTCTCAAATATTTTGGTCCTAGTTTTCTCTCCAAGTTCTATAATTATTAGTAATTTCAAGGGAAGTTTGATATGTTAGAGAATAATCTATTGTAAGGATGCCCTTGCAAACCATTTCCTAACATTAGACTTGTCCTTTTAGAATCCCTTCCATGGGAGTCACCTTTGATTATAGGTACAATTAAATCATATTAGGTTCCTAGATTGATAGTAGAGTATCATCAGATATTGCACCACATAGATTTTGACTAGAAGTTATTAAATATATTAGCAACAAAATTACCCCTTTCATAATCTTCACATTTTCATGCATTTGTTAGTTTTCTTCATGCTAAGATATCTTTGGTATCATTATAACCTACTCTATATCATAGGAAAGGGTGCTTGAATTAGAAACATGCATGGAATATCATCAAATTTATTGTTAGAGGTGCTAAGATCATTCATTTCATCAAGAAGTGGATATTTCCTTAAGAAGTACTCTTTCAAATAGCTTCCAACATTGGATGTTGATATTATAGAGGGGATTGATATGGAACCTGACTGAAAATTAAGCCTCTCTATTGAAACTTCCATATTCAAACCACAATGGACCAACCTATTGGCGACAAAATATGTTTCTAGCAATTAGACAAAGTACTCTTACTATATGATATTTCTGGTTAAACACATTTTTTAACAAACAATGGATAACTCATCAAGGCCCAAATGACCTATACACACCTTTCAAATGAAATTTCAAGCTCAAGATGGCCAAATTCTCAATGCTAAGGTGCCCTTTTCACCAAATCCTTACCACCAAATTGCATTTCCAAGCGTATGAAAATTTAAAAAATGACAACCCGCCAATGCCCAAATGCCTTACTTGTAAAATCCTAAAATCCACAATGCATTTAATCTATCAATTCCCAAATTCCCTAATTATAATATCCTCATCAAATAAATCATTTTTTATCCAAATGAAGGCCAACCATTCAATCATCCCTAGCATATGCCCTTCTCTAGCACCTACCAACATGCCTAAAATAAATCAATAACTAACCAAAATGTAAGCTTGAAAGCCCATTTCAACCTAAAAGAGAGNGAAAATACCTATAATGTTTTGAAATATTTGAGCAAAGAGGAGCGCCAATCCCAACACTCAAACTTTATGGAAAGATTGAATGGAGTGATCCCAACCTATGAAAAAGAAGGATATTCTCAGAGAGAAAGCGTGTTTGTCATTAATAAATTTCATTTTCATTTCATTGGCAGTGATCTAGCTTCTAGCATAGATAATATTATTAAACTATCCATAGCTATTGTAGAGATCAAATTCATTCCAAACTTGCAAGTCCCAGGGGAGAGATTGATGATTACTTTTAGCAATACAATTTTTTGTAAAGGATCATCATAATTTATTTTTTTATTCATTTCCATCTACTAATGTACCTGCAAAATAAAATCTTTTAGATTGTCCATCTACAAGCCCACTTCCTCCCTATGTTCTACCTCTTTGTCTTTTTTTTCTATGGCCCTCTACAGTTACACCACAACTATTAGTTGTGTTAATTTTCTTCCTATTGTTTAAGAGCTCAATATTTCACTCACAGTTTTATATCAGGACATGATAACAAGCTTGAACATCCTTAGAGCATTATTTTTCTAGACATTGTTTTCTGTGAGACTCTTTTATAGTTTTTTTTTGAGGTATTTTAGAATAAATAAATTTCTAAATAGAATTTCCTATCCATACATTTTCAAATGCGACTTTATTTTCAATTGTCCTCTAGTTACAATGTGAAGGCTTGTGGAAAACAAGAAGATGAAGGATGAGATATTACAAATAGCATGAAATAAAGAAAACGTCTATATAATATATATAATGTGCATATGAGTTAGATCATGTATCGAGTTTCAACTTATTATGAATACTGACATCCAAAAATCATTGTAAGGATGGGCCCTCGAGGCACTAATTATTTTGTGTGGCATAATTACCATATGTGCACTATTAATATCTTATTAGTACATAACTTGTATTATCCATTGGCTACAGGAATGTCATCCTCAATAACCTCTTTTCTTTTTTAGAGATGTTAAAATTTGACTGAACTCTCCACTATTTGCTTTTGTATTAGTCTGGAGTTTATATTGCCCTTTGTTTCTCTTGCTTATTGTTTGAATTAGAGGTGCTATAGGAATATATGGGATGTGTTCTCTCTAATATAATATCTAAACTCTCTAGAATTTTGTGGTAATCTCTGGATGTTGATATATCGTGTTAACTAGATGCTTTGCTCTGAATTTATTAGGTCAAGGTAAATACAATTTTTAATGCTTTAATGTGAATGAGATTGGTTGATGAGATATTGATATTGTACTCTTAATATTGTGCAATATCGTAATAGTCTCATGTAGAGTGAAAAGAAGGAAACAAAGAAAAACATATAATATTGTTTTGCATAACTTGGATAGATATGATAAGCAACTAATCTCATAATATTGTCTATGTTTTTCAGGAAGGAAAATCGTGATAGGGATATTGTACAATATTTCAATAGGCTCATGTAGAGAAAACAAAGGAAACAAAGAAAAAAAATAGTTAGTGTTGCATAACTTGGATATATATCATAAGAAACTAATCTCATAATATTGTGTGTGTTTCTCAGGAAGGAAGCAATAGTGACAGGGATAGAAGTGATGGGTTTGGTTGATCCATAGTTAAATTAGCTGAATAAGTTTCTTTAAAATAGTTAGAAGCATAGAATCATTGAAGAATTTGCCTATTATTTGTTACAAAAACATGTATTGCAAGTCAGAATAATTCTCTTTGTCCACTCTTTTGTTTCCAAGAAAAATCAACATGCAACGATGCATCCTTCACAGTTATTTACTATAAAATAAGATTTCCTTATGGGAAGGAGATTCCGTATGAATATATTTGTAATCCCAATTAAACATGCTTAATGAAATGTGAAAGTTTCACAACTAGAAATAGTGGAAAATTCATTAGCTATTTAAAAACAACGCATAATCCTATAAAATAGGAAACATGAAAACCCCATCAAACATAAAGGTTGTTTTCAAAAAGTGTGCAAAAGGTGTTGAACTCTTATGCAATATGCCTTTTGTATATGTGTATAATTGTACCATTTAACATCTTCATGGACTATTTAATTTCCTTATTCCAACAACCAATGAGATAAGTAAGATCCATCTCTATTGTTAGAATTAGAATAATTCCCAATCAAGTAATGAAATTTTGAGGAATGCATATGCTCTTGATGTTAACCCCGTGTTGAATTTGTGGCAATTTTAATTGGAATCAAATTGACCAATGTTCTTCTTTTAGGATTTGAAACATCTATGCTACCTGCATGTTGCACAAATTCTATAGGTGGCATTTGGGTGCCATGAAAAATGTAAACTATTCTAACTTGACTACTTTCTTTCGGGGAAAATCCCCCTACAGTAGTGGGCTTACTACAACATACTAATGATTGTACAGAAAACAAATTCCATAAAAAACACTTAATTAACATTTTATAACCTAATTCAAAGGGAATAACTAACTATTGGGATGAGGAGAAGGTTTAACTCACTAGGAGTCCTATGGTTGTTGTCATTCCTGATTGTCGGAATCCCCTCATTCTTTTCCAATAGCTCCTATGCAACCTGTAAGAACCTTAAACATGAAAACCTATGCAGAGAAGGTAGTCATATGGATAACCACCTGTTGGTCTTACGAAAATTGAAGAATGAACAAAACAATCAGTATTCTATGAAGCATATAGAAAAGAATTGAAAATTTAAACAATATTAATACAATATACTTTGAAGGAATGAGTTTTTATATCACTAATAAACAATAGATATGTAGTTTTATATTTTACCTATCTGATGCAACACTGCCATGTCGAGATAAATCCAAATTCCTCCACCCAAGATCCTGCTATATAGTTGATTTTGACTCTAGATTCACCACGAGCCTGAAGAGAATATATGGGAGACTCTTGGCCAGATAGGTTGGTGATCAGAAAGAAACTAGAAACAACGGTTTCTAGGCCAAAAAACTAGCAGCAATAGGGATTTGAATGGGCTCACAAACTCAGCAAGAATAGCCAGATAGGTGTTTCCTCAAATGTGCAAACTATCATTACATTTCTCCTTGAAGAAAATTCTCCTTTTATGCGGTCTCTAATTGGTTAGAGATGGTTGAGTATAGGTAAAAAGAGTTAGGCAACTAACCAAACCTGCAACCCAACATTTAATTGGGCATAATTATATTTTTTTAGCATTTATTAGCTTGTACGCGACTGTCCCTTGAGTATCCCACATGTATGTGTGCAACATAACTGCTAGGGCGCGTACACCCTCAAAAACATTATTTTTTAGAAGGATTCAAAGAGGTATGGGGAAGAGTTTTCTATAAGAAGGATGGGATTACACCAATAACAGAATCAATTCTTTAATGGTGGTAATTGATGCTATAATAGATGCCCCCTAATGTGTGAGGTCAAAAGAGAAACTAATGGTTGAAATACATTATAAGTCTTGAATGGAATTTAGTCATGGTGGAGGTCACTAGAATCCAATACAAGGACAAAAACCAACACAAAAACAAGTTAGAAAACTCCATTCTCGAGGTGGGAATACCCATGCTTAGGTGTGATAATAAGCATGGCCGCCAATCAAGTACACTGGGGATCCATGAAGAATGTATATAAAGAAAGAAGTGATCATGGCCACGAAAGAGATACATAGTGGATCCATGTCAAACAAATATCATAGCCACGAAAGAGATACACAGTGGATCTATGTCTTAGAATAATTGAAGGAAATATAGGGAAAGAGATGGATAAATAGTCTACGGCCACAATGATATAATTATTCCCCCTAGATGAAAGTAGTTAGCATGTGGAGAAATGAATTCCCCACTTTCTAAATGGACTGACTGTGACGACGGGAAACAATGGAGCAGGATGTGCACATATTTTTCGAGAAAAAATATGGCAAGGATGACACCTTTTGACCACCTCAACACAATCTTTAAAGATCATTGGCCAAAAGTACCCAACATGCAATATTTTTTGGGTTGTAACCAACCCAAATAAATGATCGCCACATGCTCCACTGTGGAAACCATTAAGCACAGACTATGCTTCTTCATGGGTCAAGCAACAACAGAGAATTGAATCAACTCCTTGGCGATACAACGTGTCACCGATAACGAGGTAATTTTTTTCCTGATGGTGAATCTGACATTGATCGTCCCACGAATGATGCAAATAAAAATTCAAAGTATAGAGATATACAAGGATGTCTCCATACTAAGAATAATTGGAATAGATGACAAGGAACAAATGTTCATCTAGAAACAAGTCTATAATTATGGTTTCCTCATCCTCCTGAGAAAATTTCGACATCAATTCGAAAAAAACAAAAGACGTTTTGGACATGCAAACAATTTTAGTTCAAGCCCAATCAGACCATGACTGAGATAGTAGATGACATGTTGTTGCGAGCTATCATATTCTTGAACTAAAACCATACCAACAGGGGATTCTGCTACCACAATATACAACAAAAAATGCATACTATAGTCTGGAGGACTAAGCAGAGGGGTAGACATAAGCGTGTTCTTAAGAGGATCGAAATATCATTATGAAAAGTCATCCCAAACGAAGGGAACTCCTTTTTTCAACAAGCGCATGAAGCCCTTGGTGACGTCGGCATAATTTTCTACAAACCATCGAAGGAAAATTGTCTTTCCTTGAAGACTTTGCAACTGACGAATATTACATGGGGGAGGAAACTAAACTATTGCCTCAACCTTTAACAGATCAACCATGATCCCTTTGTTGGATACGATAAATCTCAATAGATGCCCTGAAATGACACAGAAGATGCATTTGTTCATATTTAAGCACTGTGGAAACCATTAAGCACAGACTATGGAAACCATTAAGCACAGACTATGCTTCTTCATGGGTCAAGCAACGACAGATAATTGAATCAACTCCTTGGTGATACAACGTGTCACCGATAATGAGGTAATTTTTTTCCTGATGGTGAATCCAACATTGATCGTCCTGCAAATGATGCAAATAAAACTTCAAAGTCTGGAGATATACAAGGATGTCTCCATACTAATAATAATTAGAATAGATGACAAGGAACAGATATTCATCCAGAAACAAGTCTATAATTATGGTTTCCTCATCCTCCTGAGAAAATTTCGACATCAATTCGACGAAAACAAAAGACGTTTTGGACATGCAAACAATTTTAGTTCAAGCCCAATCAGACCACGACTGAGATAGTAGATGACATGCTCTTGCGAGCTATCATATTCTTGAACCAAAACCATACCAACAGGGGATTCTGCTACCACAATATACAACAAAAAATACATACTATAGTCTGGAGGACTAAGCAGATGGACAGACATAAGCATGTTCTTACGAGCATCGAAATATCATTATGAAAATTCATCCCAAACGAAGGGAACTCCTTTTTTCAACAAGCGCATGAAGCCCTTGGTGACGTCGGCATAATTTTCTACAAACCATCGAAGGAAAATTGTCTTTCCTTGAAGACTTTGCAAATGACGAATATTACATGGGGGAGGAAACTAAACTATTGCCTCAACCTTTAACAGATCAACCATGATCCCTTTGTTGGATACGATAAATCTCAATAGATGCCCTGAAATGACACAGAAGATGCATTTGTTCATATTTAACTGGAAACCTTCTTTAAGAAGCTTTTCCACTTGAGCCTTTATAGTTGTCGCCTTCCAGGGATTTACCGGTCATAAGTTTTTCCGAACAAGATTATCATTTTCATAAATATGAATATCATGTTCAAAAATGCAGGATTCTATGCCTGGCATCTCTTCATAGGACCAGGAAAAAACATTGTGTATCTCTTTAAATAAAGAGGTATATATGCAAATCTCTTCAGGAGAATTGCCTGCACCGATAAAAACATTTTCAATGACACCAGGGGCCTCAGAGATACCGATTTAGTAATTTATTAATAAATCGATAAAAACCATGTATATCTATTTATTAATTACCAATGTGTCATTATTTCATACTCACATTATCAATTGATCGTGATCGTCAATTTTCATTGAATTGTTTTGGGAAAATGTTGGGAACCTTCCTGTCTAATCTGACGGTTATGTAGTACATATCTTTACTGATTTTACATGGAATAAATGACGCGTACGTGGGATTTTTTATTATATTCACGATTAAACTGATTCAAATAATTGAAGTTTTCCAAGAACTATTATTTGTTATATAGTGCATTCAAATAGAATACATTCTATTGTTATGGCTTGAGTTTATGAATAAACAAGACTATTTGTTCTAGATTTGAGTATTTGGTGATTTCATTAATGGTTCCTACAATAACCTTGAGTAGGGCCCACTCAAGGGAATGAAAGGAACCCCTTTTGTGTTAGCATTCTAAATTCTACACTAGGTTAGAGTTTCCTATATCCATGTCATGCAATTTACTTCAACATTCTTTAAGTGGTTTTTTCAATTTATTTCTTATCATGCCAATTCTATAATTTCACTTCTTATTTACAAAATTTACAACTCTATGGTTATGGTGTTCAAAACCTTGGTTTATATCACTTGAATCTAAAATTAATCACTAGTTAAACATTTTTTAGTGGTTGAATGATCTTATTTATACTATCTACTTCATCACAACGAATAATGACAGTCAACTCCTTCATCCTTTGTTGTTTGACTTGTGATTTAGGAGTACAGGTCACCAACCAAAGTGGATAAGGAGATAGAAGATAAGGGATGAAGATTGAGCATATCATTTACTTTTGAATTGAATTATGCACATACTATTAATAGCATTAGTCCTAATACTAGTTCCAACATCATTTTGTTACCTAGTTCCCTAGATAGTTTACTAGGGAAACACTTGAATGGGTTATTGTAGTTAGTTTATGGTGCACAATGATGAAGATGTTGTTGAACATATGTAACATCACCTCACTAAATATTAAACTCCATATTGATTCGATCTTACAGTAGCAATCCAGTAACCCTATAATCTCTCTTTCTTCTCACAAAAGAGAGAGTGAAGGTTATGAACTAATTGCTTAAGGAAGGAAGCCATAAGGTCATTCAAGCAAGCATTAGATTACATGCACTTCATTAATGCATAATTCATTTTGCACTCTTGTTGTTTCACATATAGTGCACGGTACCTCATAAACAAGTACATTCATGGATTGATAAATTAAATTCAAGATGAGGAGTTCAACAATGTTGTTGTGATTTTTTGGCCCATTATTTTGGCACCATTGTCAGCATGGGGGATTCACCTTATATATCAATATCTTATCACGTTCATTCATAAAGGGGGTTTTTTAATTGGGAAAAATAGTGTCAATATATTTTAGGTGTTGGGCGGGGGGGGGATGTGGGGTATTGGGGGTTTTATAGGTATTAGGGGGGCATAAAAAGGGGTATATGGTAAAAATAAGAGATATCTAGTAAAAATAGGGGTTTATTTAATTATAAAGATGTATTGGGAGGGGGATTCATCAAAAGGATTTTGGGAGTTATTTATCAATATCCAGTGAAATTAGGGGTGTTCTTTAATATGTCATGAACTTGGGTGCTATGTCATAATTTCACTAAGTGGATACCCCATGATTGTCAAGGAGGTGCTAAAAACTATACTTAAGTCCATATGAACATTTGTAAAAACAAAATAAAATACTCATTAGATTGTATGCATCAACTTAGAAATAGATTTGGTGGATTTTTATCAACAACACATATTTATGGTGTGACTGAAATAAGTAAAAGTGAACAAGGACAACAACAAGAGGATTGTGAAGTAGAATCATCTAATAAATCATTGAACAATTTGTTAAGTTACCTCAAGAAGGAGTAGTTATTTTTGCGAATCCCTTTGTTGATCAACACATAAGACAGAGTGAAGAAACTTCATCTCATCATACCATAGCTAAAGAAGGAGAACAACAACCTAAGATCTTTGATTTCTCCATTTGGGAAACTGATAAAGAAACAAAGATGAAGAATAGTGATCCCACTACTCTCCCTCAATTTCATGGCCTTACTACAAAGGAACTTGATACATTCCTTTTTGAATTTGAGATTGTTTGTATAAATTATGATTATGTAGAAAATGCTCAAAATATCAAGATTTTTCCCTCTACATTGAAGGAATTGGCCTCAAAATGGTTGATGAGATTACAAGGGAACAATATCAAAAGTTGGGAGAAAATGAAGAAAACCTTCATTGAGAAATATGGGGACTATAGTAAGGCCAAGGATACTAGAGATGAGATATTTAGAATGATCCAAGAAGAAATTGAATTCTTGGAAGACTATGAAGAAATATTCCAACTTAGTTACAATAGGGCTCATAGTTTAACACTATATGACAACCCCCTCAAACTTGTGCTTCTTAAAGGAGTATGTGAGGAACTGACGAAAACTTTGAACCTCCTTGCAAATGGAGACATCTTCTAGTTGGAGTATGAAGACATCAAGAAAGTATTCAAGAACTACTCTAGATCTACAAGAAATAAAAGCAAGGGTGGAAAAAGTATTGCCCCACAATCATCCAGTTTTGCAACTCTCACAAAGAATGAAAAAGGAATATTGTTAGAAGATATGAAATGTAGTGTCCCCAAGGCCAAGCCCCATTGCAAACCATGTTCTGAAATGAATTGTAATTATGTTTTATAGGCTGGTGAGCCAAGTTTTTTATAAGCTGGAGACTTATGCGTTTGTTAGGCCAGGGAGCCTGAGTGTTGAAGGCCAGGAGCCTGTTGTTGTATATGTAATCACGCAGAACAACTAATAAAATATAAACACCGCCATGTGCAGACCAACCACGATGAATGAGTGAAGGGGGACTAAGCATCCATAGGGTGGCAAGGAATTAGGGGTTGGAAGGTGGGAAAAGGGGCTAAGTGTTGAGCCTAGGGGGCTTAAGCCTGGGAATACTATTTTAATATTATCCCCAAAAGACATGTGCATTTTATGTTTTATCCTAAGTTTCTGGCAAGGGGAGAACATGCAAGGGAGATGCGTGCTGGTGGAACACATGCAGTTTCATGGGTGACAAGTGTCAACCCTGACGCATGCAAATAAAACGGACAGGGTGAGCCGTGAGAAAGGGTTCCTCCCCCATGCTACCTAATGGTCTGAACGTGTACAGAGCCCTGGATAATACTACCAACCTAACTCTTGCAGAGAACCTGCGTGCGTCCCTGTGATTCAAAAAGTTTGTGTCTGGCTCTGAGAAAACCGGTGTGTATATTCCCTTAATGAGAAGCCTGTGTGGATTTGGGAAAGAGTCTGTGTTTGGTTCTGGAAAATTGGTACATCCCTTCTTTGTTCTAAACCGGGAAGTCTAAATTGACCCCTACGTGGATGACTCGTCACGCATCCTTGAGAATCCAGAATGTGAGTCTATTTCGTGTTGCCAAATTGAGAAAACAGAAGTGTCTCGTCCCTGCTAAACCTTGGTAGCCAGAAAAGGGGCGCTACAGTTTGGTATCAGAGCCAAGGTTTTGACACTGAGACTAGATGGGCCAGTGGAGCGGTCTTTGGACCGAGAATGCGAAGGGAAATTGGGTCTAGAAGGCCAATTTTGGACCCTGGTGTGCTCCAAAGTGTCAAGGAGTTACTTGACGAGTTTTTAAGCTCAGGAGGTATAGCGACGTTATGAAACCGCAGCCAGTGTGGTATAAGTCCACAAGGAGAGAGGACTCCACACCATAAGTGTAGGAGCTTTAGGATCTGCTCGGGAGGGAAGGTGAACCCTCATGACCGTTAGATCTGGAAAGTGTGCACGGGGTTTAAAGCCCTTTGGAATTGCACAGGAGTGTGGAAATCGCGATACGCGAAATCCCAAGTTAGGTAGGAACCATCTGAGCCGTCAGATCTTGGCTGGAAAACCCGACAGCCATTGGATCTGTCAGGAGATATCCGAGCGTTAAAACCCTAGTGAATAGGGGCGAAAGCCCCAAAATAGATCTAGATCGTCCGAATGACAGAGGCCACGTGTCGTGAGATTTCCCATTTCGGGAAATCGGGAATCGCGATATCGAGAGTCCTGGTAACAAGGGATCGAGACTTTCCATGGTGGAAACCCCGGAGCAGTCGTGGATCGTCCGATTTGAGAAGGCCACATGTCGAGAGATTACCCGTTTCGGGAAATCGGGGATCGGGGATTCGAGAGTTCCGTTGACAAGAACTCGGGCTCTCGCCTTGATAAATCCCGACCCATAATGTCAAGACGTTAGCATGTGGCTAAGTCCCGATGAACGGATGAGATTCCTTCGAGAATCTCAGGGTCTGTAATGACCGTTAGATGTGAGGAAGAGATGTCGGCTTTAAGTCGGGGCGCGAATGTGCATTAAGGTAAGTAACGAGAATATTTGGATGGCCAGAGTCCACCCGCCCAGATCTACGGCTGAGGTTTCATTTCGGAGACCCCTTGTTGTTCTACCTTTAGCGGTGGGGGCGGGGGTCCGGAATCGGATGTGAAACTCTCGAACGGTTGAGATTAATTCACCTTGATCAACAGTGCTCAGGTGAATTCTGGACCTCCCTTGCCATTCTACCTTTAATGGGGGGGGCGGGTTCGGAATAGTGTGGCGTGTGAAATCGGGCCCCCTCCTGTCCTATTGTCTACCATGCCGCATTTTCCCTCTGCCACCTGTACTCCACTTAACCATGCGACGGGGCCTGTTCTCATTGGCCATTTGCTAACCCTGTAGGGATTTGTCCCTATTGGCTGGTCACTAGCCCTATCGGGGTTCGGCGGTTGCAAAGCCGAACGATTTCACATTACTGTAGTGTCGAGGCACGAAATACAAAGAGGCACTGCATTTATTTGAACCGTGATCATGACCCAAGATCACATGGGAACGGAGAAAAGCGAGAGTGGTGGAACCGATGACGTCGTTAAAAGCGACGTGGACCCTCATGAACGTACCACATGCCATCATAGTTGTGGGTAACCACTGTGTTATGTGGGCCCGGAGGGTAGAGTAAGTCGGAATTTCGGAAGTCAGGGGTTGGAAAGGAAAGCAAGTCTGAAAGCCTCATGGACCAGAACCCCGAAACCCGAAGTCCCGAAATCCTGAAGTGTCGAAAATGAAAGTTTCAAAAACACGAAAATTGCAGAACCGAACGAGAGCTCAGAAAACTTATTTGAATCAAAATGTCTTTCGTTCTTGTTCAT
Organism: Picea engelmannii; assembly: GCA_009831015.1. Taxonomy (NCBI): domain Eukaryota; kingdom Viridiplantae; phylum Streptophyta; class Pinopsida; order Pinales; family Pinaceae; genus Picea; species Picea engelmannii. The sequence goes on from ML786982.1 coordinate 372,088, forward strand.
ATTGGCTTATAAATGTTATGGATTGTTCCAGAAGGAGTAATGGCCTGACAAACTTCAAATTTAATTGCACAGTGCGTGTGCAGAGTTGAACGAAGATCAGGACTCCAGTTAACCCACGTCGAGTATGGAGTGGGAAAAGGTGCAAATTACCCCCGAAACAGAAGACGAACAGGAAGGAAAGGATGTCAACCTGGGAGTCGAAGGATTGAACTCCAATGGGCATGGAAAAGAGAAGGATAAGGAAGGACACATAATGAAAATCGTTGAAGGATTGCAAAGAGAGGCCAAGGCTCGCCGAGCTGATAGTCGAAAGCTCATGAAAGTCATGGATCGACAGGGTGAATTAAACTTAAAATTTTTGAAGAGCCTGGAAAGAATAGAGAAGAAACTCGAGAAGGGAAGAGACTCAAGTACGACGGAGAGTCGCAGAACCCATGGGAGAAGAAGTAGGTCAAGGAGTGGTAGCCGACATCTTAGTCGCTCCCAAAGACATTCTGACAGGAAGACACACAGTAGTTCAAGCCCATCCCCTACCAGAAAACATCGAAAATCTAGAAAGGAGGAATTGAAAGGGGAGATGAACAAGATTAAGCCTCCAACATTCGATGGAGAACATAAGAAGGAGGAAGATGCCGAGACTTGGTTACATGGCATGAAGAAATACTTCCAACTACAGAATTATTCTGCCCATGTAGAAGGAAGAATTGCAATGTACCAACTGAAAGGAAAAGCATCCATGTGGTGGGATCAGTTTCTGCAGGTGCAGCACATCAGAGAGAAAGGGTTCACTTGGAAGGAATTTAAGACGTATTTCGAGAAGAAATACCTGACTAAAAGATACTATGACGGAAAGATGAAGGAGTTCTTCGAACTCAAGCTAGGCAGCACAACTATTGATGAGTATGAACGAAGTTTTCTAGAACTACTGAAGTATGTTCCATTCATCAAAGATGAGGCTGTCAAGATTCAGAGATATCTGAGTGGACTGCCACCTTCCATGAGTGACCAGATTCAATATGACGATCCTAAGACCATGGAAGAAACCATAAGAAGGGTGAAATGCTTGTATGAACAGCAAGGAGAAAAGCCTATCCTTCGAAAGGCTTGGAATGATCAGAGGAAGTTTAAGAAGGAACAGAGGCAGAAGGGAAACAAGCCTTCCTTTTTCAGAAACAGTCCTTGGGGACAGTCATCTTTTAGAGAGCCCAGGAAAGTTGAAGGG
>ML786982.1:373524-393170 GCA_009831015.1 Picea engelmannii
TGAATTGGTTAAGTCATGTTCAGTGGACATGAAAGGAATGAGCACTAAGGCTGAATTGAACATTCTGCCTTTAGGCTCATACGATTTCTTAATTGGGATGGACTGGTTGGACCAGCACCATGCCCTTCTGGATTGTCGTAACAAGAGGTTTACCTGCCTGAATGAAGAGGGAAATCCGGTAACAGTCCAAGGAATTCCCAGAGCCGTGGCTGTTAGGGAAATCTCAGCCATGCAGCTGAAGAAATGTTATCGGAAAGGTTGTCAATTATATGCAGCTCGAGTGGAAGAAGCATCCCGAGAGGTAGTCTCGAATCTGGAAGATCACGAGGTACTCAAAGAATTCAAGGATGTATTTCAGGAGGTACATGGATTACCTCCGAAGAGGGACATCGATTTTTCTATAAATTTGATGCCTGGAGCAACTCCAGTTTCGAAGGCTCCTTACAGAATGAGTACACCAGAGCTGAAAGAGCTGCAATTGCAGCTCGAAGAGCTACTAAAGAAAGGATACATTCGCCCCAGCGTGTCACCTTGGGGAGCCCCGGTCCTATTCGTGAAGAAGAAAGATGGGACATTGAGACTATGCATTGATTTTCAGCAGTTGAATAAGGTCACTGTTAAGAACAAGTATCCTCTGCCAAGGATTGATGATCTTTTTGATCAGCTGAAGGATGCGAAAATATTTTCGAAAATAGATCTCCGATCAGGATATCACCAAGTGAGAATAAAGGATGAGGACATCAGCAAGACCACCTTTAGAACAAGGTACGGTCATTATGATTTCATGGTGGTGTCGTTTGGGCTGTCCAACACGCCTGTTGTTTTCATTTGCTTAATGAATGGAGTGTTCAGAAATTATTTGGACAAGTTTGTCATAGTCTTCTTGGATGATATCTTAGTGTATTCCAAGACAGAGGAAGAACATGAGAAACGCCTAAGAATGGTGCTGCGGATGTTGAGAGAACACCAGTTGTACGCAAAACTGAGCAAGTGCTCTTTTTATCAAAGGCAGATCCATTACTTGGGACACATTATATCGGAAGAAGGGATCGTTGTGGATCCTGACAAGGTACAGGCCATTTGAGAATGGCCAGCGCCAAGGAATGTGGCAGAAGTTAGATCTTTTATGGGTCTGGCGGGCTACTATAGGAGGTTCATAGCCGGATTCTCAAGGATAGCTCATTCTATCACTTCCTTGCAAACAAAGGAGAAGAAGTTCCAGTGGACTGAAGAATGTGAGAGAAGCTTCCAGCGATTGAAGTAGTTGTTAACCAGTGCTCCAATCCTGAATATTACAGATCCAAATAAGGATTATGTAGTGTGCATAGATGCATGTAAGGAAGGGTTGGGAGGAGTTCTCAGCCAAGAGGGATTTGTAGTTTGTTATGAATCCCGAAAGTTGAAGGAGCATGAGAAGAATTATGCCACTCACAATTTAGAGCTGGCAGCAATTGTCCACGCCTTGAGGAAATGGAGACACTACCTCATGGGCAAGAGATTCGAGTTGAGAACAGACCATAACGGTCTGAAATATTTATTTGATCAGCTGACCTTAAATGCCAGGCAAATCAGATGGTTGGAGTTTCTGTGTGAATATGATTTTGATATCAAGCATACCAAAGGGAAAGAAAATAAGGTGGTTGATGCACTCAGCAGAAAAGTGCACGTATTACATGCTACAGCCATTAGCATGTACCAGACTGAGATGAAAGACAGAATTTTGGAAGCTACAAATACTGACTTGCAGTACAAAAGTCTAGTAGCAAAGCTACAGCAGCGTGAGAGACCACAAACCAAGGAAAGTTACACCTTGGGAACTGATGGTTTACTTCTGTATAAGAACAGAGTGTATGTACCCAATGTGCGAGAATTGAAGCTGGCAATTCTAAAGGAGATGCATAACACGGCTTATACTGGACATCCTAGTTATCAGAAGACTATGGCAGCAGTCAAAGGCCATTATTTTTGGTCGGGTTTGAAGAAATAAATCGTTGAATACATCGCCAAATGTATGGAGTACAAGAAGGTTAAGGCTAAGCATAGGCACCTAGCAAGGTTTCTGCAACCTTTACCTATTCCTGAGTGGAAATGGGACATGGTAACAATGGATTTTATCACAGGATTGCCCGGAACAAGCAAGCAGCATGATTCAATCATGGTGGTGGTGGACAAGCTTACTAAAGCTTCCCATTTTATTCCACTTAAAACCACCCACAGAGTCGTTGATGTTGCTGATATCTTTTTAAAAGAAGTCACACGCTTGCACGGAATACCTAAGACAATTGTGTCTGATAGGGACCCGAAATTCACTTTGAATTTCTGGAAAGGACTATTCAAAGGATTCGGAACGAATCTGAACTTTAGTACAGTGTATCATCCCGAGTCTGATGGACAGATAGAGAGAGTGAACAGAGTAATAGAAGACATGCTGAGAATGTATGTGATGGATAAACCATCAAGGTGGGAAGACTACCTGTATTTGGTAGAATTCGCCTACAATAATGGGTATCATGCATCATTGAAGATGAGCCCATTCGAAGCACTTTATGGAAGAAAATGAAACACTCCAGTGAGCTGGGATAATCCAGCCGACAGAGTAGTAGTTGGGCCTGAGCTACTCAAAGAGTTGGAAGATCAAGTAATAAAAATTAAATGGAATCTAAAAGCTGCCCAGGACAGACAGAAAAGTTACGTTGATAGTAATAGAACCCATAGAGAATTCAAAGTGGGTGACCATGTTTTCCTGAAAGTGAAAACTAACAGGAGTTCCCTGAAGCTAGGAAGTTGAGCCAAGTTGGCAACAAGATTTTTTGGGCCATTTGAGATCCTGGAAAGGATTGGGTCGGTTGCATACATGCTTGCATTACCTGCATCTATGACTGTACATAATGTGTTTCATGTTTCACTGCTTAAGAAATATGTACCTGATGTTAATCATGTTATCGATTGGAATGTGATTCAGGTGGAACCAGAAGGTGTCTTGCAAGTGCATCCTATGCGCATATTGGACAGGAAAAGCAAACAGCTCCGGAATTGAGCTATAGAGCTTGTAAAGGTCCAGTGGACCTGGTACGGTCCTGAGGACGCGACATGGGAGCATGCAGATGTTATGCGGACAGAGTACCCACATCTTTTTGAAAAATTTTGAAAAGCTTGCAGATGTTGTGTAAAGTTGCACTAAGGACAGTGCAAAAATAAGGGGAGGAGATTGTAGTGTCCCCAAGGCCGAGCCCCGTTGCAAACCATGTTCTAAAATGAATTGTAATTATGTTTTATAGGCTGGTGAGCCAAGTTTTTTATAAGCTGGAGGCTTATGCGTTTGTTAGGCCAGGGAGCCTGAGTGTTGAAGGCCAGGAGCCTGCTGTTGTATATGTAATCACGCAGAACAACTAATAAAATATAAACACCGCCATGTGCAGACGGACCACGATGAATGAGTGAAGGGGGACTAAGCATCCATAGGGTGGGCAAGGAATTAGGGGTTGGAAGGTGGGAAAAGGGGCTAAGTGTTGAGCCTAGGGAGCTTAAGCCTGGGAATAATATTTTAATATTATCCCCAAAAGACATGTGCATTTTATGTTTTATCCTAAGTTTATGGCAAGGGGAGAACATGCAAGGGAGATGTGTGCTGGTGGAACACATGCAATTTCATGGGTGACAAGTGTCAACCCTGACGCATGCGAATAAAACGGCCAGGGTGAGCCATGAGAAAGGGTTCCTCCCCCATGCTACCTGATGGTATAAACGTGTACAGAGCCCTGGATAATACTACCAACCTGACTCCTACAGAGAACCTGTGTGCGTCCCTGTGATTCGAAAAGTCTATGTCTGGCTCTGAGAAAAATGGTGTGTATATTCCCTAAACGAGAAGCCTGCATGGATTTGGGAAAGAGTCTGTGTTTGGTTCTGGAAAATTGGTACATCCCTTCTCTGTTCTAAACCAGGAAGTCTGAATCGACCCCTACATGGATGACTCATCACGCATCCTTGAGAATCCAGAATGTGAGTCTATTCTGTGTTGCCAAATTGAGAAAACAGAAGTGTCTCGTCCCTGCTAAACCTTGGTAGCCAGAAAAGGGGCGCTACATGAAAACTAACATTTTGCATTGAGTGGCTATGTAGATGGATACAATGTATATAAAGACGAAGCAAGCAAGAAGAAGAAGAAACTCTAGTTGTTTTTTATCCTAAATGCACAAAAAAGCATGCTAGGAATGAATTTCCACTCAATATTATGGAAATCTATGGAATTTTTTAAGAGAAACATCAAACTATAAAATTTCCTTCCTTTCCAAGGATCAAGGTTTCCCTAATAGAACAAAAATATAATATAAAACACCCTAATATACCTAGGAACAACTATCAATTTTATGACAAAATACACCATGCTTAAAGTTGACCTAAGGGAACTATTGAGACACACACTTACTATACTCTGGCTAGAAGATGGTCAATTGTAAATCCTGAGGGGGTCATAGAGGATGTGATGGTTTCTATTTAATCATGAGAGTACCAAACAAATTACATAGTACTGCAAACTAAATCCAAAATCAATGGGTACCCCCTCATCCTAATCATACCTTAGATAGCTACAACTAATGCATATATTGGTTGTAGGGTAGGAAACATAACCATTACAAATGGTCAATCACAAAAGAAATGCATACTTTATCCCCCTTCCAATCCAATCATTAACATCGAAACACCTATTTAGGTAGGACAAGAGGAAAGAGAAGAGGCATTCTAGGCTACGATACACCCTCTCCTTATAATTGAAACAAATGTGGCCACAAAAGATACATACGAAGACACTTTCATCCTGAACTACATGCAAAATTGATATCCAAGCCCTATAAAAATTGAAGAATACATAGGCCAAAAATAAGAAGGACAATTTGAATTTGTATTTTATTTGAAAGATATTTCTTGGAAATATTTATTCACTACTGATATTGAACAATATACAATAAAAAAATGGAAATATCCCCATCCAAAACTCTAAAAATTAGCAGTAGTTTGATTGTTATCCAGAAACAACAATTACTAGATGTTCTCAGAAAACATGCATCGACCTTTACATGGGATTACAATGACATGAAGGTCATTCATCCTAAAATTTATACACACCACATCTATATCAAGGATGAATCTTCACCCATTAGGAAACCTCAAAGGAGAATTAACCCTTCCTTCAAAGACATAGTCAAGAGAGTGTTGCAAAACTCCTAGATACAAGATTTACTACCCAATCTCTAATAGTGAATGGATATCACCCTTGGTTATAGTTCCCAAGAATAATGGAAAATGGAGGGTGTTTGTATGTTACCAATAGCTCAACAAGGCCACAAGAAAGAACCACTTTCCCTTACCTTTCATTGATAAAGGACTATATTCCCTAGCAATTAAAATTACTTTTCATTCTTAGATGGGTTTAATGGATATAAAAAAATACAGATGAACCTTGAGGACCAAGGGAAATCCACATTTAAACTCCCCTCGAACACATTTGCCTACGAGTTCCTTCCCTTCGGCCTATGCAATTCTCTTGTAACCTTCCAATGAGTTATCCTAAGCTTATTCTTAGAATCATTTGGTACATGACACTATAGAAATATACATGGATGATTTCACTCCATACGGGAATTCATTCAAAGAATCCTTAACTAATATAGATCATGCATTGACAAGATGTGAAGAGATAAATCTAGCACTAAGTAATGAAAAATGCAATATGCTCATGAGTGAAGGAATCGTCTTAGGTCACCACATCTCTTATTGGGGGGTTGAAGTAGATCAAGCTAAGGTGAACATAATTCAATACCTTTCTAGGCCTCAAAATAAAAAAATATGTGAGGAGATTTTAGGCCATGCAGGTTACTACCAAAGGTTCATCAAATATTTTAGCAAATTGGCATGCCCCTTCTTCACTCTACTCCAAAGACATAGATTATTTCTAGAAAGAATATTGCCAAACAACATTTAACAACATCAAGGAAAAATTTATCTTAGCCCTTGTATTGCAAGGTCCCAAGTGGAATATTCCATTTCACATACTCATAGATGTATGTGATAAGGAATTGGGGGGATTTTAGGTCAACAAGAAGACAAGCATCCATTTGCAATTTATTTTATCAACAATAACTTATCTAGAGATTAACTAAACTATATTGTCACTGAGAAAGAAATAATTATATATGCCATATATAAGTTTATACATTGTGTCACTAGATCAATAGTGTTTTTCCATACCAGGCATGTTGCCATCATATATTTAATGAAAAAAAATTGATGTTAATGGAAATATAAATAAAAGGTTCTTACTACTATAGGAATTTGATCTAACAATCCTTGACAAACTGGGCAAGTAGAATGTTGTTGCAGATTTCTTATCAAGACTGACAAGTACTATAGATAATGATGTTGTGGATGACAACTTTCCAAATGAGCACCTCTTTGCAATATTTATAGAGAATCCTTTCTCTCTTTACATACAAAACTATCTAGCTACAAGGAGATTTCCTCAATACTTCTCTTACAGAGAGCATTGCATAATTGTCAAGAAAAATGCCACCTATACAGGGATAAAGGGATACTTCTTCAAGCTTGGACAAGATTAGGTTCTCATAATGTGTATAAGACAAGGTGAGCTACATGACATTCTACATGCCTGCCATAATGAGCCTTTTGGAGGCTATTATGCTACAAAGAGGGCAACCTACAATATAGTACAAGTTGGATACTATTGACATTTTCTACATAATAATATTGAACAATATGTCTCCCATTGGGATGAAATTCAATTACAATCCCAAGTCTCATTTGAATGCTTTGACAAATGGGGCCTGAACTTTGTGGGGCCCATTGACCCTCCTTCAAGCCAAAAGCATCACATCCTAGTGTGCATTGATTATATGACCAAGTGGAAAAAAGTAAAAGCCATGAAAAATGAAAATGAGGGGAAAATAACATAATTCCTACATGAGAATATATTTTATAGGTTTGGGGTGCCAAGAGAAATTGTAACAGATCAAGGCCCCCAATTCACCTCCAATCTGATTGAGAACATTATGCATTTGAAAAAAATATGCCATAGGAAATCAACTACATACCACCCTAAATCCAATGGTCAGGTATGAATGACCAATGGAGAGTTGGAAAACATCCTCACAAAAACCGTCCAGCTATAGAAACACAACTTGGAAAACCACCATAGGGTTCACACCCCATGGGATAATATATGGAAAAATGGAAATGTTTCCCATAGAATTTGAGGTAGAGACACTTAGAATAGATCCAACCCTAAATCTAGACATATCCACAGCCCAACAAGAAAGATTACAACAACTAATTTCCTTAGATGAATATAGATAGCAGGCCTTATTTCACATTAAAGTAGTCCAACAACAAAGGAAAATATGTCATGCTAAGTTTATCAAGTCCAAGGTTTTCAAAGAAAGGGATTAGGCCCTTCTCTATGAATCTATATTTAAGGATTTCAAAGGAAAACTAAAGACGAGATGGTTGTGGCCATGCCAAGTGGACACATGCTATGACAATGTCTAAGTGAAGATTAGAACCATAAATGAAGAAAAAAGATCCATCTTGGTCAATGGCTATGGACTCAAATTCTATAAGAGGTCAATGATAAGGGATGAGTTCACTAATCTCCTCCATAGTCAACAATTAAGTGTGGTTGGTAGTAGCATTGTCCCCAACCCATTCTGATTGGAAAATTCCATTGAAGAAAAAAAAAAAAGGAAAAACCCCATGATGAAAACCCCATTGAGGCATCAAGGACAAAACTATGTTTGAAAAACTTTTGGAAGACAAGAAGAGATCTGCAAATAAAAATTCCTACGTGTTGAAAACCTATACATTCATCATAAGGTATAGAATTGGTGAAAACCATTTATGGCACTAGTTCTTCGACAAAATAAAAGAGAAAGATAAAAGGAAAATAATAATAATAATAATAAGTAACTTCTTCTTTTTTTCCAGTTTTGCAGGAACACAATCCCACACCAACTCAATAAAGACATCAATTCATTCAAGCTCAATGATTAATGTATGCATCAAAAATCAGGAAAGTTTACTTAGTATCCAAGGTTATTCTACACTTATATTTCTATATACATTAAATTACAAAGTTTATCAAATTTGAAAGGGTCAATTCCTCCTATTTGGTTTGCATCAGCCACTATACTATTGAAACAACAATGAAAGACAATAGTCTCCATCAATTGGCATATGACACCAAAAAAAAATCAAATAACACTTCCCACTTGAGTACACACCTTTTCCAAAAGAGGGAATAATATTTAGTTATGAATCATCCATTTCTATACTATGTTATTTTGAACATCAAAATGAATATTAAAGCATCCAAGCAGGAGCCTAACATAATTTTACTAAAGTGTTTGATCCACCTACAACAATCATAAACATGACAACAAGAAAATAATAGTATTTCAAGTCAAATCTTCTCTACATGTCTTCAAGGTAGCTATCAAAAGGCACAAGCCCGGTTCCTAAAATCATTATTTTTAAAGAAACTCGAAAGAGTCTGGTTACAAAATCTATCAAAGGAAAACATGCTTCACTCCAAAATACGTGTTTTTCGTTATTTCTTCCTTTATAGATCAACATGCTTCACTCCAAAAGACTATGGGTCATGGGTATTTCCACAAGGAACACTACTCTTATTTTCATCAATGGAATATTTGTGAAACTGCGACAAATTATTTGTAGAACTACAAACACAAACAAACAAATTATTTAAACAACAAACCCTACGTCAACTTTTAGCATGTTTTCTTTGTTATTGATATTGTTTTATTCATCTTGATCAGTCCCAATGGAATGATTTTGATATATATATATATAAGAAAGGAAGCATGTAGTCTTCCCACTTAATCATATTGTTATAGCTATGTGGATGTGGGCTTAGTTTGCATAATGGAATCTTATTTATGAAAAGAGTTTTATTTTCTTCTCCAAAAGGGCTAACTTTTCATTATAGGATGCATATTCAAAGAAATTGTTTACAAATTGGATGTTGTTTTTCAGTTCATTCTCTTGAAATATTTGGAATAAATTAAAGAGTTTTATTTATCCTTTTCAAAATGAATTTTGGATGTAGAATGCATATTCTTGTAAAATTCATATTGATGCTAGAGTCGTTTATCCATGATGCAATGCCAAGGAGGCTAGTGACAACCAATATAGGACCACTGCAATTTCCAATTTTGTTTGATTATACTAATTAATTAGTTAATTATTTAATAGTTTGTTGGTGATTTTTTGGGGTTGTAACTTATGAAATATTTTTAATCTTTCTCTTTTCGGAGAGTTCTTCAATGATCATGGGGATGCGCAACAAATTCGATTAAAATAATTTATACCATTACAAAAAATAATAGAAGCACTCTACGTTGGTGATAATATGAAAGAGAAAATATTTTGATAATTGCAATGATGGATCAAACTTAAATGTAACTACGGAGATTAAGTATCGATCAAATGGACGATCAATAGGTACAAGATCACATTTCTTCAATTAATGCATGTCCAACATATGGTGTTCCAAAGCTCATTTCAAGAACTTATATCAAGCTCAAGTGTTAAGTCATGTTTGTATTAAAACATATCCTCACATGTTGCATTCAATGTGGTGAATTAATCAACCACTTCAAATCATCATTCTAGACACAAATGGGATTATGGCTATGGCGTGAAAAAAACAAATGTTTGTGGTGCTTTAGTGAATTGTCCTTCAAATGCATTTGGGATTATTTCATGGCTTAAAAATTCCCCTTTTCTTCCCGAAGCTCTGCAATTCAAGGTTCTGTTTGGTCTCTATATTTGAATTGGATAATTCAGTGAGTTTGACAAATATTTTTTTATCTAGAACAGGAGGATCCCATGGTTCAAAGATGAGCAATGGTGGTAGGTTCACTGAAGGGAATTTGCTTCTAAGTTGGGTTCTCCTGGGTAGGTATAATGGATGGGGTGGTGCCATGTTACCTCTATTTATCTTAGCAAGAGGGACCGAGTCTTTCCCCGTGCACAGCTGGTGGTGTCAGCAATTCTAGGCAATGGTGTTTCACTATGTTCCTAGTAATTTCTAGCTTAAGATTTGTGATAACTTGTTAATTTTGAGAGTGGAAGGAGGAAATATTAACCAACTTTTGGGTTGTATCCTGGAAACACCAATTGCACATAGGCATGTTGGTCGTAGTCCACTATGTGAGATGACTAAATTCAACGAGTGCTCAAATGCCATAAGGTGAATATCATAGGGAATAAAGCTATAATCTCCTCGATTATAGACCAAATTGAGGCTCAAGAGTCAAACAAAGATAGTGAAGTTGTTTTCATGATGGAAACCTTGCATCAACAAAGAGAACAAAATGTTGAGTTACAACTTGAGTGTGTTACTCTCAAACAAATGGTTGCTAGTATGGCTAGTACTCATATTGTGGTATTCTCCATGGCCATGTTATCTATTGGTTCCTCGAGTAGCAAGGAGGATGAGAGTTCAACAACAACCAGTAGATGTAAAGATGGAGGTTGTGGATCAAATTTTAGCTAACACATCATTGAAACGAGATAAAACACGTGGATAACTAGACAATTCATTTAGTTATATATTATGTTCTTTAAAGTTTGTTTATCACTAGGTGTTTTTGTTAAGATATATACATATAATAGAATCCAAAAACATTTTTTTGATAAAAGTCATATAGGAATATTCAAAGAGTCATATAGGATTAGAATATGAAGAAGCTCAAGTATTGAACTTACTCATAAAAATTAATTTGACAATTATATTGTATATATTTGAAAACTGAACAATGTATGTCCATGCAACACTTCTATAATACAAAAATATCCCTATCTTTAAAAAACAATAACTCAAAATTAAATATCTCAAGTAATTATTAAATAGGAGAATGAGACATCAAAGTTAAAGTTAAATGAGGTTATATCTAACTTAATATTTATCCTTAATTTGACATAGTTATGGACACATGCATCCTCAATTTGATGCTTATCAACATTAGTACATACTTAATTTGATGTAGTGATTGGCATTAATGATCTTTAATTTGGCGTTAATTCCAATGCTAAAATCAAGATTAACATTATTTCTAAGATTGATATTATTTTTAACATTTTTATGATCTCAAGTTCTCAACATAATTTTAAATGCAACATGTACTATTTGTCATTAATCCAATCTCAAAAGTGGATAGACTATAATTTAGATGTGTCAGCATGGTTCCATCATGTAAATTATCATTGGTGTCTTGTAAATTATCATTGATGTCTCCTTGGTTGACATCGCAATCCAAAAGAGTTGTCAGATTTGTGTTGCATGTATGACCAAATGATATTAAAAGTATGTTTAAGAATGTATGTTTACAATAAAATGTTGATAAACCTTACAGAACGATCTGATTCAATTTTATCGATCTAGAAAGATGGGTGAAAGGAAAACACATGGAGAAGAAAAGATGGAAGACGACTTCAACTTCATCTGAATCCCATTAAACCATGCCGAATACAAACAACAAAGGAAGCTGAAGGCATATGTGATAAACATGACTAACTTCTTTAGCTAAGTAAGAAAATTATTTTCAAATCACAATGGTGGAAGGGGTTTGCTAAACCCTAATGAAATTATGACTACGACACTCCAAAATGAGAGATCAAATCATAATAATAAATTGAGAGGATTCCCCTCATTTTATTCTTTCTTTGAACCTTCTAGATTTTTCCCTTTTAGACCAAATCAAACCCTAATATTCACTTAAACATTAAAAATTACTTGTTAATGCTTAACTAATTAATTTATTTATTTATTTAATGTCACTTTAATATTTTTTCATCTTTTAACCCAGTGACACAAAATAAATCCCCGTGAGTCCTTTTTTCATGCTCATTATAGTCTATGAGAATTGTATAGGGTACTAATGAAGTCATCATCCGCCATGATCAATTGGAAGGGGACATTACAATAGAAGAATTAATGGGATCACTTATGTCACATGAAACTAGAATCAACTTGGAAGAAGGGTCTTTGGAACATGATTTCAAGACTCAAAAATCTTTCAACAAAGGCAGAGGCAGAGGAAACAGTGGTAGAAGTAAAAGAGGCAAAGGTAATCATCATGCAGAAGAAAGACCCACATAAGAACACTTAGGACAGTCACAACAACCTAAAAACTTACATAATCAAATAGGAAGAGACATAAAATCGACAAACAAATCCATAATGTAGTGCTACTATTGCAAAAAGTCTGGTCACTATGATAATGAATGCAAAAAGAAGCAGTCAGATCAAACAAAGGCAGATCAAATGTCTCCAACAATCAAGGAAAAACTTCTCAAGCAATATTCCTTTCCTTCCATACCTCTTAAGAAACTCACACCAAGGACCTTTGGTTGTTAGACAATGGTTGTAGCAATAATATGACAAGTAACAAAGAATTGATTTCTAGCATTGATACTTCTATCGAATCTAAAATTACTCCGGGTGATGATTATCAAGTTGAAGCTCTAGGAAAAGGTATTGTGTATGTTTTAACTAAAAAAGATCAAAAGAAAGACATACATGATGTCTATTATGTTTTGAACCTTAAACACAATCTCGTAAGTGTAGGAAAATTGATGGAGCATGGCTATGATGTCATATGCAAAGGCTCAACATGCTTAATTATGAATAAACCACCCAATAGGAAACTCATTGCAAAAATTCAAATGACCAAGACTAAGATGTTTCCATTAAATCTAAGAAGTGTCCATTTGTCCCAACGATATTCCCAAAATGTCTCAAACACGTATGAGACTCTATTATGGCATTCTAGGTTTTCTCATCTCCCTTTTAGGAGTCTTAGTCTTCTCCAAAAACACTCAATGGTCAAAGGACTCCCTGTTTTGAATGAACAAGACTGTCCTTGTGAAAGTTGTTTACTTGGAAAGCATAAAAAAGATAATTTTCCAATAGCCTCCCATAGAAAAAGAAAAAGAACATTTATGATTGGTTCACGCATATCTCTATGGACCAATGCAAACCCAATCCATTGGTGGAAGCTTTTATTTTCTAACCTTTGTGGATGATTTCAGTGGGAAATTTTGGGCTTACATTCTTAAAAATAAGTCTAAAACATTTTCAAGGTTCAAAGATTTCAAGGCTGAAGCAGAAAAACAAAGTGGAAAATTTGTAAAAGTGCTCAAGTCAAATGAAGGAGGAGAATATAATTCAAAGGATTTTGCATATTTTTCATAGATAGCATGGCATTATAATGAAAACTACAACCAGATATACTCCATAGAAAAATGGAGTGGTTGAAAGGAAAAATTATATCATCATGAACATGGTAAGAAGTATGCTCATAGAAAAGAATTGTCCAATGACTATTGGGATGAAGTTGTTGATTATTCAGCCTATATCCTGAACAGATATCCAACAACAAGTGTCAAATATAAAGTGAGAAATTTTGGAAACCTTGCATCAACAAAAAGAACAAATTGTTGAGTTACAAGTTGAGTGTGTTACTCTCAAACAAATGGTTGCTAGTATGGCTAGTATTCATACTGTGGTATTCTCTATGACCATGTTATCTATTGGTTCTTCAAGTAACAAGGAGGATGAAAGTTCAACAACAACTAATAGATGTAAAAATGGAGGTTGTGGATCAAATTTTAGCCAACACATCATTGCAACAAGATAAAACACATAGATAACTAAACAATTCATTTAGTTATATATTATGGTCTTTAAAAAAAATTATTACTAAATGTTTTTGTTAGGATATATACATATAGTAAAATCCAAAAACCTCTTTTTGATAAAAGCCGTATAAAAATAAAAGCTCAAGTACTTAACTTACTCATAACAATCAATTTGACAATTATATTGTATATATTTGTATACTGAACAATGTATGTCCATGCAAGACTTTTATAATACAAAAATATCTCTATCTTTAAAAAAAAATTAACTCAAAATAAATATCTCAAGAAATTATTAAATAGGAAAATGAGACATCAAAGTTAAAGTTAAACAAGGTTATATTTAACTTGATATTTACCCTTAATTTGACATAGTTATGGACACTTGCATTCTCAATTTGATGCTTATCAACATTAGTCCATACTTAATTTGATGTAGTGATTGGCATTAATGGATCTTTAATTTGGCGTTAATTCCAATGTTAAAATCAAGATTAACATTATTTCTAAAATTGATATTATTTTTGGAGTAAGTTAACTTGGGAGCAATCTTCCCTCTTTTCATGCAAAAAAAATGGGCTTGAATCCGGTCAGATTTTCACGGGTAGCTGAGTTTGACATGGATCAAAGTTCCATGCATTTTGTCTCCTTACCCTAGAGGTTTTGTCCCATTTTAAACCAACCCACATACTCCCGAGTTAATCCACTCTATTATTTTTAATGCTCCGAGCTAACCCACTCCATTATTTTTAATTATTTTTAAAAAAAAATTGATTTCTATTTCTTAACCTAATTTTAAATGAAACATGTACTCTTTATCATCATTAATCCAATTGGATAAACTATAATTTAGATGTGTCAGCATGGTTACATCATCTAAATTATCATTGATGTCTCCTTGGTTGACATCGCAATCCAAAAGAGTTGTCAGATTTATGTTGCATGTATGACCAAACGATCTTCAAAGTATGTTTAAGAATTTCCAAGGTATCAGTTTTGGCAAATTAGGAAATATGAATCATGGTTACGCCCAAGCCAACTCATAAAAATCATCCATTATTATGGCCAACATGAAAGAGGAATCATGGTTAAGCCAACGATAAGTGAACACATGACACATGGTAAACCAAATGTCAACTTATAAAAATCCACAATTATTATAGATATATGAAAGTTAGAGTCTCATCAAATTTTATTATTAGAGATATTTTGAAAATGTAGTCTAAATATGGAAATGATTTTTTCCTTGTGGGATATTTATCAGAAATCTTGTTATTTATAGATTTGAAAGATTATTTTTGTATAATCAGAATGTTTCAAAGATTTTTCAAGAGTTTTTCAGTATACTAATTTATTTTAATATTCAAAAATAAATTTTAAATAACAATAAAAAATAATGATTTCATATTGATTTAGATTTATGTTGTAAAAAAAAAATCATTTAGTTAAATTTATGTTGTCCAATTTCTGCTTAAAAAAAAAAAATCATTAAGTAAAACAGTTTTATGACAAAGCCTATTTTGAAAGTCTAAATTATAGTCAAAGTTCCATCATTATAGTAACCAAAATACACAAATTACAACAGTCCTGTACCATGAAGCCAAACGATGCCATGTTCTATTTCACATAACCAGAACTCAATGTCAACACTAACCCTGATTGAAATGGAATCGGTAAAATTCGCACGAAATGCAAAAGTTTTGCGGGCACAAATGCAAAGAAATGATCAGCACAAGAGAGACGATTATTGAAACGGTGTTACAGGAATCACAAGGTCCATATATATATAAATAACAGTGGTTCCATAATATGATTGATTATTTACAATAAAATGCTGATGAACCTCACAGAAAGACAGGTGAAAGGAAAACACACGGAGAAGAAAAGATGGAAGACAACTTTAGCTTCATCTGAATCCCATTAAACCACGCTGAATACAAACAACAAAGCAAGCTGAAATCATGGCTGATAAACATGACTAACTTCTTTAGCTAAGTAAGAAAATCATGATTGAAATCATGGAAACCTTGCATCAGCAAAGACAAAAAAAAATTGTCGAGTTACAAGTTGAGTGTGTTACTCTCAAACAAATGGTTTCTAGTATTCATATTGTGGTATTCTCTATGGCCATGTTATCTATTGGTTCCTCGAGTAACAAGGAAGATGAGATAGTACAACAACAACCAATAGATATAAAGATGGAGGTTGTGGATCAGAGTTTAGTTAACACATTATTGAAATGGGAAGAAACATGTGGATAACTAGGCATTTCGTTTAGTTATGTATTATGTTCTTTAAAGTTTGTTTATTATTAGGTGTTTTCGTTAAAATATATACATACAGTAGAATTCAAGAACATCTTTTTGAGAATCATGTAAAGGTAAATCATTAAGGGTGAGTAATAAACTTATTCATAACAATTTCACAATCACATTGTATATATTTGCGTATTGAATAGTGTCCATGCAACACTTTTATAATACAAAAATATATATATATATTTAAGATAAAAATTTAAAAAAAAAACTTTTAATCCAAAATTAAATATCTCAAGTAATTATTAAATAAGAAAATTAAACAAGATTATATCTAAATGAGTGTTTGTCCTTAATTTGACATAGTTATTGACACATGCATCTTCAATTTGAAGCAATTATCAACATGAACACATATTTAATTTGATGCAATGATTAACATTAGTGCATCTTTAATTTGGCGTTAATTGCCATACTAAAATTAAGATTAAAGTTATTTTTAAAATCGATGTTATTGTTAAGGTTCTTAGGATTTTATGATTCCAAGTTCTCAACATAATTTTAAATGCAACATGGACTATTTGTCAATAATCTAATCTATAAAGTGGAGAAACTATCATTTATGTTAAATGCAACATGGATTATTTGTCATTAATCTAATCTATAAAACACATAAACTATAATTTATGTGTCCCAAATTATCATGTTGGGGTGGCTAAGCATGGTTCCATCATTAAAATTGTCATTGATGTATGCTATGGTGACATCACAACCCAAAAGAATGGTCAGATTTGTGTTGTATGTATGACCAAACAACCTAAAAAATATGTTTAACAATTTCCAACCAACCAGAAAATATGAATCATGGTTACACCAATGCCAACAACATGGCAAGTTAAATGCCAACTCATAAAAATCATCAATTATTATGGCCAACATGAAACAGACAAGTTAAATGCCTACTCATAAAAATCATCCATTATTATGGCCAACATGGAACAGGGATCGTGGTTAAGCCAACCATAAGTGAGCACATGGCAAGCTAGATGTTAATTTATAAAAATCAATTATTATTATTATAGACACTGAAAGTTAGATTCAGTTTTGTTTAATTGTTTTAAGTTTTGATTTTTAGTTATAAATCTGGACTTAGTTTTGTTTCATTGTTTTAAGTTTTGATTTTTGGTTACAAATCTGGACGAAATAGTCTTGTTTAAATAGCATTTTTGAATGAATAAATGAATTCAATTTATTGAAAAACTCTTATAATATTTTTGAATGGATAAATGGATTCAACTTATTGAAAAACAACTTATAACATTCAGATTATACAGATTTTGTTTTATTCCACACTTTCTCTCCAAATTATCAGAAAAATCCAAAAAAACAAAAAATAAAACGTTTAAACTAGGACGATATATTTCTAATCAAAGTTCCATCATCATTATAGATATTTTGAAAGCTAGATTCTAGTCAAAGTTCCATCATTATAGTTAACCAAAATACCCAAATTACAACAGCCCTGGACCATGAAGTCAGCGACTCCATATTTTACTTTACATACCCAGAACTCAATGTCAACACTAACCCTAATTGAAACGGAATCGATAAAGTTGGCACGAAATGAAAAAGTTTTGCGGGCAGCAGTGCAGAGAAATGATCAGTGCAAGACATATGATTATGGCGGTTTAGTTATATTACACCCCGCCGAATATAAAGAACAAAGGAAGCTGAAATCATGGAGGATAAACCTGACAAACTTATTTAACTAAGGAAGAAAATTATTTTCAAATCACAATTGATGCAGTCGCAGGCAGCTAGAAGTGATGGTGGTGGTGATGTTTCTTGCCATGACCTTCCCTTTCGTATTCATTTGCCTGCTTATGCTCGTAGAAGGCATACCCTGCTGCTCCCACTGCAGCTGCTGCAGCAATTTCTGCCTCAATCATGTGCCTGTGAGCGTGCTCTGGATGCTTCTTTGCTTCGTGCATCTCGTACTGCATACACATATCAGTGTTTCTATTCATATTCAGTAACATCTCCTATTCATATTCAGTAACATCTCCTATTCATATTCAAGTGTTCAAAATTGAGATTAAGGAATCAAAATTCAGTAACATCTCCTATTCATATTCAGTAACATCTCCTATTCATATTCAAGTGTTTGAAATTGAGATTAAGGAATCAAAATATATCTCACCACTGCAAACGCTCCTGCAGCGACTGCTCCCATTTCCGCGACATGCTCCATCTGTTTATGATGTTTCTGTTCCTTCATGGCCCTCTCGTGCTCTAAAGCATACAGATCTCCTCTCTGGATCACCGGTTCACCATAGTAAGCAATCTCCGGCCTGCTGAATTCCTTTCCATACTGGTGGTGTCTGTTATGGTGGTGCCCATGCTCGTGATGTTTGTTATGGTGATGGTGATGAGACATCTTCTCCTTCAAACAGAAACAGAATTGGAATTGAGCTCGATCACAATAAAATGAACAGAATGACTTGCTAACACAAATCCTCAATCACAATAAAACGGACAGAATGATTTGTACACTGACACAAATCTTCAATGGAGATGAGAATATGGAAGGGAAGGGAGAGGAGCATCTTATATAACGATGTTGGACATTAAACAAAGAATAGCGGGTGAAAACCAAGTGTCTTACGCGGAATTAGAAGTCGAGAGTGGATAGTGTCGAGAACGGCGGGTGCCCCCCACGCGTAACGTTGAACTTCTTGTTTTTAGGAAAACTTACAGCAACCATCTTTCCCAAAGAGGAAGGGAGCGGCTGAAAAACGTGACGCGGGATTAGAAGTCGAGAGTGAATAGTGACCCCACACGTAACGTTGAACTTACCATTTTTGGAAAACTTCCAGAAACCACCTTCCCCAGAGAGGTGGGGCGCGGGTGAAAAACGTGACCATGGTTTGATATGGTGAGAGTGGATAGTGACCCCACACGTCACGTGACGGTGGTGTGATATGGTGAGAGTGGATAGTGACCCCACAAGTCACGTGACGGTGGTTTGATATGGTGAGCGTGGAGTACCGATGGATTAAGTTAATGAATAATATATAGCCGTGACCTTTCAAAGCCGGGCTGTAGTTGAGGACCGCTGAAGGGGGAGGCCTGTCTCATGTAGCGTGCGCATCCAGATTATTATTTTTTAATATTTTTTATAAGTCAATACATATCCATGTGAGATCCCGGAGAGAGTAGACCGAGTATTGTTTTGCAAAAGTAAAGTGAAGGAGAGGGCATTATGAATTTTATATTATAATAATTAAAATAAATTCTGCAATTTTGTGTTTCCAAATCCCAACCCCGTGGAAAACGGCTGTAACAAGATGTTAGAGCATCTTGTATTCAATTTAAATGTTTTTTATTTATTTTAAGTGTGTTTTTTTTTCATTACAAATGTAAAAAGATAATCTTAAACTCATAAGTTTTAGGAATTCTAAAAATTTTTATTCATCTATATATTAAATAAGAATTAAAAAATAAAAGAAGGAAAGGATAATAATAAACTCGTAAATTTTAAGGAATAATGGATTTAAAATTATAATAACACAATACTTTGATTGATAATAAAACTATTAACATATTTATTAATAAAAAAGTTTTTTTAGATTTTTGAGATTTTTTTTTACTATT
>ML786982.1:406755-430661 GCA_009831015.1 Picea engelmannii
GCGCACACTAGCCGAGCACTCCATGGCTCAGCTACCCTCCTTACAAGAGCCATGCGTAGTTAAGGTGGCATTTAAAGAAAGATATCAGTACGAGTTTGACTGAAGAGACATCAAGCTTTGAGTGACTATACACGCCTCTGTGAGGTGAATTTTCCTGGGTATATAGACTCAGTTTTTGTATTTTTGAAAGCATCGATGGTAGAGTAGAGCTCCCGATTGTAAAGTTCTAGCAGACATTCTAGCTTTTTGGTCATGCATCTGTATATGAGATTTCTTATTTTATAACAGACAGTCTTCTTAATCCATCTAAATTTTCGTCTCATGCTAGGAGAGTTCGTGAACGAATGATTCGTGCGGATCATTGCAATTATGTCATGATAAAGGATTTATTTATGCATTATTGTATTCTCCGGTTTTCTGTGTTTGAGCACAAGAAGATCTTGTGTTTGGATGCCTTCTTCTACAGTCTGTTGGAAACCTGATGTTTACTACAGACCTTCGCATCTCCCTAATATAAGTCTTCCCCCTACTCACCCTTACTACACCTCACTGTTTGAAGTTATCTAAGACCTCACTTGCCCATACATGCCTGGCCTAGTTTCAAAGTTGGAACCACGTCGTTTGAGTTAACCTCCATCCAATCACCCCATTAAACAAATCATGACATAAACTGATGGGCGTCGGGCTCTGCTCCTGCTGCAATCCAAGAGTGACTTCTGACGCTAACATTTCTGGCGCCGTTGCCAGGGACTAAGTTGAATATTTTCCCCGGGATTGAACGACAACGATTAACTGAT
Organism: Picea engelmannii; assembly: GCA_009831015.1. Classification (NCBI taxonomy): domain Eukaryota; kingdom Viridiplantae; phylum Streptophyta; class Pinopsida; order Pinales; family Pinaceae; genus Picea; species Picea engelmannii. The sequence continues at coordinate 407,553 of ML786982.1, forward strand.
TCTGAAGGTGCATCAGATATCAGAATTATCAAGATTGTTGTTGTGCACCTGACGACTCCATTGTGACGACTCCGCTGGGGAGAACCTGCTCTATTAATTGTGGCTTTCAAAGGTAGGCATACGCGGTCTCATCCACAGTTGCCTCTAGCTACGCCTGAAACAGATCCAGAAGCAGTGCTCAGAAAGGGGAAGGCCTCTGAAGAAGAAGCATCCACCACCGAACCAGGGAATCCACCATATCCTTCTGTGGGAACTCCTTTTTCTCCTCCTCGGTTTCTTGACAGACATGTTTCTGAAGTTTCCCATTTCCTAAATTTCGGGAGTGTTCTTATTGATTTTTCCTCTCCTGGTCTGGGACCGGAGGGACAAAACCTTGTCACTCCCCTCTCCCCTGAAACTGTACCTTGGCGTAGACCCGAGACCACAGAAGATTTCCCCACTCCTATCTTTACTACTCCTGCACAAAGAAAAACACCTACTGACTTGAGCTCGTTACCCTTCTCCTTAAACCCCCTCTTGTTTCCCACTCCACTTCGGGACTCATTCCCAATAACCCCTTCACGAACTCCTTCTCCTCCAAGCTCTCCTCCACCCAATATTCCTATGGCTGGTGCTAATCCCCTCCTGAATAGAATGGACGCCATAGTTGCTTCTAGATATGCTCCTTTAGTCCTACCCCATCCTATGAATCCTCTTCCTGCTGGGGATTACTTGAAATACATGCCCAAGTTCATTGGGGAAGGAGACATGACTGCCGAAGAGCACCTGGCTGCTTTCTACAGTTATGCAGACAACCTCAACATTGAAAATGAAGATGTCTGGATGAGAGTCTTCGTCCAGAGCCTGGATGGTGAGGTGAGGAAGTGGTTTAGAGGATTGGCTCCAGGGTCTATTGCTAGGATTGAAGCTCTAGATAGTGCTTTCCTGAGGCAGTGGGGAGATAGGAGGGATTTCATGTATTACATGACAGAGTTCGGGTCTTTGAAGAAGATGGAAGGAGAGTCTGTCTCTGACTTCTCCAAAAGATTTAATAAGATGTATAACAAAATCCCTGCCGAGATAAAGCCCTCAGAAGCCTCAGCTAAGATTTCATATGCTAGCGCGTTCGGCCCTGATTTCTGCCTTTTGTTAAGAGAAAGAAGAGCCACCTCCTTAGCTCAAATGCAAGATGCGGCCATAGAGGTGGAATCCAATGTGTTAGCAGCTGACAGACTGAGAAACAAGGACGATGCAGACAGAAGAAAAGGAAGGTCGGAAGCCTCAACTTCTGGATCATTGGTGCCTCACCCTCAAATGGATGAACTTGCCAAGATGGTGAAGTCCCTATCTGCAGAGATGGAGAGAATGAAGGTCCAGGGGAGGCAAGCATATAAGGGCCCTCAGAATGCCAAAAATAAAGGGGGTTTCAGGAGGCCAAATAATTTTACTCCCCCAAATGTGCAAAGAGAGAAGGGAAGAGACAGAGAAGACTAGAAGATTTAGGCCCCTTTTCAAAACAATTTTGTGGCCGAGGGGGAAGAAGGGGAAACAGATGGGTTGGATCCTGAAATCCATTGCTTCGGGGACACTCCTCCTTTCCCTCATCTCACTCAATCAGCATATGAGGAATCTCTCATGGACAGCCAGCTAAATGAGCTGAGCAAGGAAAACAAGACTAGTAGCCACCAAGGCAGGTATGACCTGAGGTCCCAGAAGAAGGCAGTAGCCCCTGATGCCACTGAGCAGCTCAATGGAACAGAGAAGCCTGCTAATGAATCAGAAGACGATCACAGAGGTAAGAAGACCTGACCCCTCTCTCCCATTATCCAGAGTCGTGTTCCCGAAATAAGAGAAATCCCAAAGCTCCCATCTTCTTTTAATTTCAAGCATGAAATTCAAAAAATCAGAATCCATGTGCCCCTGACAGAATTAATTAAACATGAAGGGTTCAAGAAACACTTCTCTGAGCTGTTATAGTCTGAGGTCTCAAGCCTTCCCACGGACTTCATCAATTTGCAAGATGAAAAGTCTGCAGTTATCCTAGGTCCTATGATAGAAGATAGGGATGACTCATCCCCTCCCTTCTACACTTCCTTGAACATACACGACAAGGTATTGCACAATTGCTTGATGGATTCGGGGGCTTCTCACAACCTCATGCCCAAAACTTTCATGGAAGAGTTAGGACTAGAAGTCACCCGAGCCTATCACGACCTCTATTCCTTTGACTCCAAAAAAGTTCAATGTCTAGGAGTTATCAAAGACCTAGTCGTGACCTTGTTTCAACTGCCCATGAAAAGTGTGGTCATGGACATTGTAGTGGCCGATGTACCCCCCAAGTTCAGTATGTTGTTATCAAGATCTTGGATAAAGAGACTGGGGGGAACCTTGCAGATGGACCTCACATATGCTACTATCCCAGTGTTTGGAGGAGAGCATAGAAGGCTATACAGAGAAGCCCAACTGGAATATATAATCAGTGATGAGGCCAACCCGACCAATCATCCCATCTTTGCCTTGGACACTGATTTAGGCTCCAGTTTACTACAACTCACCCATGCCCCCGAACCTCCTCTCAAACTCAGAAAGCAGCCCACTTCTCCTCGTGAACTTCCTCCTTCCATCACCCCCGTTTGGAAAATGTTTTTTGATGGAGCCTGTTCCCAGGAAGGCGCTGGTGCTGGGGTGTTTTTTGTGTCACCTACCCGGGAAACCGTATCTCTGTCATACAAATTAGAATTTGAAACCACTAACAATGTGGCAGAGTATGAAGCCCTTGTTCTAGGATTAAGAGCTGCAAGGAAGATGGGAGTTCAGGAGATAGCAGTGTTCGGAGATGCAGAGTTGGTGGTCCAACAGGTCAGAAGCGCTTATCAGGCTAAGCAACCTCGACTCAGAAATTACAGGAATGAAGCATGGGACCTAATTGACAATTTCTTCTCAGCTTTCAATATCTCATTTATTCCAAGAGAGGATAATGTTGTGGCCGATTCTTTAGCTGTCTCAGCCAGCTTGCTCAAAGTTTCTCTACCGTCCATAGTCAACTCTGATGTCGAAATAAGATATAGGCCCTCTGTACCGGATAATGTCAACCATTGGAAGGTATTCGAAGATGATCAAGAAATTGAAAAATTTCTCCGATCTGTTGATGAATTTTCTGCGTTGCACATCAATCAGGATCCTGACACAGGAGGTGACCCTCACCCTGAGGTGTTTTTAAATAAAATTGCTAACCACCAGATTATTCAGCTACCTAGCAATCACATTTCAAGGGGACTAGTCTCATTGGAAAGATTGTTCGACGGGAACGATGTGGCAGTAAAGGGTAGAGTTTCAGATGAAGATGCCGATACAGTTGAATGCAACATTGGTTCACAGGAGGAGCCTAGGTTCATCAAATTGTCAAGTAGTTTGACCAGAGAACAGAGGGCCGAATATACGCAGTTGCGGAGAGAGTTCACCGATGTGTTTGCATGGACATACGAAGACCTCAAGACGTATGACACATCTGTCATTGAGCATAAGATCCCGTTGAAGGAAGAGGCTAAACCATTCAGGCAGAAGCTAAGGCAGATAAATCCCATGTTGTTGCTCGTTATGGAGAAAGAAGTAAAAAGATTGTTGGATGCACAAATCATTGTTCCCTTGAGATATTCCGAGTGGGTAGCCAATTTGGTCCCAGTAAGGAAGAAAAGTGGAGAAATCTGGCTCTGTGTCGATTTCAGGAATCTGAACAGAAGCTCAAAGAAAGACAATTACCCCCTACCTAAGATGGAACACATACTGCAGAGGGTAACTGGTGCATCCAGGATATCCATGATCGATGGGTTCTCTGGCTATAATCAGATATCGGTAATGCTTGAGGACAAGGAGAAGACAACCTTCACCACTCCTTGAGGCACATTCATGTATGCCAAGATGCCATTTGGACTTATGAATGCAGGAGCAACATTTCAGCGAGCCATGGATATAACCTTCATCGGGGAGAGGGACCGGTTTGTGGTGATCTATCTCGATGACATCACGGTCTTCTCCAGCTCAGACAAGGAACACTACCGCCACTTGAGGAAATTTTTCATGAAATGTCGGAGGTTCGATCTGTCCCTAAACCCCAAGAAATATGTGTTCGCTATGCAGGAAGGGAAGTTGTTGGGCCGTATAGTATCAGCAAAGGGAGTGAGAATTGATCCCAGCAGGGTGGAGGCAATTCAAACCTTATCACTTCCCAGGTCTAAAAAAGAGGTTCAGGCCTTTTTGGGGAAAATTAATTTTCTAAGGAGGTTTGTCTCAAATTTTGTCGAGCTAGTGAAACACATCACGGCCATGCTCAGGAAGGGAAACGAGGTGAAATGGACCACTGAGCCCAGGGCATCTTTTGACCAAATAAAAAGGGCATTGACTGAGACACCTGTGCTAATCAGTCCTGACTATTCCAAGGAATTCCTAATTTTCTCCTTTGCTTCTTTTGATACAGTGGCAACGGTCTTGTTATAGAAAAACGAGAAGGGGCATGAGCAACCCATCGCTTTCTTCAGCAAGGCATTAAGAGATGCGGAGACCAGGTATGAGATCATGGAGAAGCAGGCCTATGCCTTAGTGAAAGCCCTCAAATCTTTCAGGATCTACGTCTTGCATTCGAAGGTGACAGCATACGTTCTTCAGCTTCCGTAAAGGACATTCTCGTACATCTAGACATAGATGGGAGAAGAGGCAAATGGATAGCAAAAATTATGGAATTTGGCTTGGAAATAAAGCCCACCAACTTGCTTAAGGGGAAAGGTCTAGCCAAGCTACTGTCTGAATCCAATTGTGAAGCCTTGGGAGTTAGTTTCCTCAACACTCGCTCAAGAACTCAGCAAGCTGAGCTGCCCAGCCAATGCTCTCAAGATGCTGGCAGATTGTGCCTGGTATCGTGACATTCTGTACTTTCTGCAGGAATTGAAGCCTCCGGATGGAATGGGTAAAAGCAGGGCAAGAGATTTAAAGCTCAAGGCGGTCAGGTATTGTCTCATTGAGCGAGTTTTGTACTGGAGAGATCCATTGGGGATGCTGCTGAGATGTTTGAACCCACCAGAAGCCCAGAAAGTTATGTTTGATTTCCATGAAGGCCTTTGTGGGGGGCATCATTTCTGGAAGACCACAGCTCATAAGATCCTCAGGGCTGGATATTACTGGCCTACTTTATTCGTTGATGTCTGTAGAGGAATCAGAGCTTGCATCAGATGTCAAAATTTCTCAGGAAAGCAACAGCTCAAATCACTGCCATTGAATCCTATAGTATCTCCAGCACCTTTTCAGCAGTGGGGGCTAGACTTCATTGGAGAAATTCATCCTCCCTCAAGTGGTCAACACAGATGGATCCTGACAGCAACGGATTATTTCACCAAGTGGATAGAAGTTGTCCCCACCAGAAGTGCATCTCACAAAGTAATCGTCATCTTCCTGGAGGATATCATAGCCAGATTTGGCTGTCCCAGCAGGATCATCACCGATAATGCTGCCTCTTTCAAGTCTGAGCCTCTAATTAAGTTCTATGAGCAGTTCCAGATCTCACTAATTCACTCCACCCCCTACTATCCCCAAGGCAATGGTTTAGCAGAGTCCTCCAACAAAATCCTAATAAGGATCATCAAAAGGATGTTGGAAGACAACAAAAGGGCCTGGGATTCAAAGTTGAAGTTTGCTCTGTGGGTTGATCGTGTGACAATGAAGAAATCTCTGGGCACTTCGCCTTTTCAGCTAGTCTACGGAGCAGAGGCGGTTTTTCCTACTTAGCTCGCCTTATCTGTGGAGAAATTATTTCAAGACTATGAAGGAGAAATAGATCATATGATCAGGAGGATTCATCAGATAGTAGAAGTGCAGCAGATCAGAGAGCAAGTGAAGACCGCAGCTCATAATCACCAGGAAAAGATCAAGCAGGCTTTCGACAGGAAGGTCAGGAAAAAAGAGTTTGAGATCGGGGATTTGGTACTCAAGTGGGACGCCCCCAGGTAGGATAAAGGCAAACACAACAAGTTTGACACCCTCTGGATTGGCCCCTTCAAGATCTCTGAGTTTTTTTCCAACAACACGTATGGGTTGCAAGATTTGGAGGGTGAAGAGGTTTTCAGCAGCCCAATGAATGGGCATTTTCTGAAGAAATGTTTTATTTGAGCCTCAGACGGCTCCCTTGTTTGTAAATATTGTCCTTTAGTTCTTTGTTTAGTTTATTTTGGCGTGTTTTCGGCCTAATAACTGACTCCATAGCCCAATAGCAAGGCACTGGAGCTGCGGAAGGAGTTCTTAGAGCATCGCAGGGACGACTCTATCCCCCATGGAGCCTAATGTTAGCGATTATTTTTGTCATTAGGCGCAGAGGCACCCAGGTCTACAAAATGAACGGGAAACACCCAAGCGCAGCAGCGGAAGGATTTCCTTTCCGGTTACGAGTCAAGCGAGCGGACAAGGTTTTGTTGTCGGCAGTCAAGATCCATCCACGAAGCAGATCAGCGGTCGTCGGGATCTCGGGGCTGCCAAGTTACCCAACATATAGCACCAAAGAAAACTCCTATATTTCGAGGTTGAATCTGGGTCGTCCGATCCAGTGACACATGGCGCAGGATCCAGTCATACTGGTATATCGGCATTCGGGAGTTCAAGGGGTAAAATTCCCCGTCTCTTCACCTTTTGAAACCCCGAACCCTGAAATGTCGATAGCACCCAGGACTGGGCCTGAGGTTTTGGCATCTGGTCGTAAAGGAACAGGTCTGGAGGAGGGGTGCTTATGTTTATGGAAAAGTCTCAGTCGTTCTTCCTAAGGACGCGTGTCACGAGATTTGGCCGCATCGGCATTTCGGCGATTGGGATTTCATGGGGTGAGAGTTTCATGTTGTTCAACATCGCGAAACCCCGAACCCCGATAGCGCCGAAAGCATAGAAGCTGGGGCCCGCGATCTCACGAAGTGTTTTCCGCCGTCTATCCAGAGGGGACACCTGGCAACAAATAGAGCCATCTCGACACTTCGCCCATCGCGACTCCAACACGCAAAAAGCAGCTTCGTTATTTTCCGATGCGCGAGGTGCCGGGAGAATTCTGAACCGGGGCCCACGGTATCGTCGGGGGAGTTAAGAGCCATCAGATATAGAGGGACGCGTGGTGCCAGATTGAGCCATCTCGGCATATCACTCATCGCGATTTCAATCAGCAAAGGTTAGCCCTTTCATATTTACGAACGCCTAAAGCATATGGTCACAGCCCATGGTCACTTGGGGAGAGGAAGGAACTGCATAAAGAAGGCCAAAGGCGCCGAGTTCAGTTGCAGAGGGGATCATCACGATCTCCAGGTGCCATCAGACCCGATCTTAATAGTTGTTTCTAGTATTGAAGTAAATGAAGGCAAGAGCGGGTGGTTGAAACCTCCTTTCGTTCATTAAATGAGGGGAATGGAGGGTCTGGCGAGCCGCCTGCTTGTAGAGGTCCTGTGTATCAATTCTCTCAACAAAGTCGTGCCGAAGTCCTCGACTCGACAGAGAAGTCTGCGCACACTAGCCGAGCACTCCATGGCTCAGCTACCCTCCTTACAAGAGCCATGCGTAGTTAAGGTGGCATTTAAAGAAAGATATCAGTACGAGTTTGACTGAAGAGACATCAAGCTTTGAGTGACTGTACATGCCTCTGTGAGGTGAATTTTCCTGGGCATATAGACTCAGTTTTTGTATTTGGGAAAGCATCGATGGTAGAGCAGAGCTCCCGATTGTAAAGTTCTAGCAGACATTCTAGTTTTCTGGTCATGCATCTGTATATGAGATTTCTTATTTTATAACAGACAGTCTTCTTAATCCATCTAAATTTTCGTCTCATGCTAGGAGAGTTCGTGAACGAATGATTCGTGCGGATCATTGCAATTATGTCATGATAAAGGATTTATTTATGCATTATTGTATTCTCCGGTTTTCTGTGTTTGAGCGCAAGAAGATCTTGTGTTCGGATGCCTTCTTCTACAGTCTGTTGGAAACCTGATGTTTACTACAGACCTTCGCATCTCCTTGATATAAGGTTTCCCCCTACTCACCCTTACTACACCTCACTGTCTGAAGTTATCTAAGACCTCACTTGCCCATACATGCCTGGCCTAGTTTCGAAGTTGGAACCACGTCGTTTGAGTTAACCTCCATCCGATCACCCCATTAAACAAATCGTGACATAAATTGATGGGCGTCGAGCTCTGCTTCTGCTGCAATCCAGGAGTGACTTCTGACGCTAACAGTAACGCCCCAGTCCATTTCCGATTGCTTGAAGCGAGGAGGGGTTCCAACAATGTATTGGCAGATTCGGGAGCCGAACCTAGACGGGGACGTCTTTGGGCACTTCTGAGGCGGGATCAAAGCTTGGGGTCCAACGATTCAAATAGAGCCCTTGGGTGCCCATGAAGTACGGTCCATTCCTAAAGATTAGATCTCTGTCCACTTGGGAGATGAACTCGAAGATAAAATACCCTCTCCCAACCGCATAGCACGTTACACTGTTTGAGATCAGCGGTCTCCAGTTCCTTTGGATCCAATTGTATGTGGATCTGGTTGAGGGCCAGAGTCCCATGAATTGACCTACTAGTCCTCGCTCTGAGAGGGAAAGTGCGACCTTCATTGGATGATCAGGGGGAAGGTCAATCTCCGGGACGGCGTCTAATCTCTTTACGAAACTTGGGGGGTCAGAAGGAGGAAGCTTCTTGTTGCACGCTGCAACAAGCTTTCGAAAGGAGGTGGTTGGAGAGGGAGGGGGCGGCGGCGGCTCCCTTCTTCCCTGCGCGTCCATGGCGATGGCTAAGAGCGAACCCTAGACAGATCTTCGTGGACGCACCAGAGCATGTTCAAGACCCGTTACAATGTTGCCAATTGTTATCCAACTATAAAATGATTGATAATACAACTATTACTATTAACATATTTATTAATAAAAAAGTTTTTTTTATTTTTTTATTATTATTATATTTATTAATAAAAAAGTTTTTTTAATTTCAACTAATATTATTCAGATATATTTCAGATATATTTTATTGACTTTTTATTATTATTATTATATCTATTAATAAAAAAGTTTTTTAAATTTCAACTAATATTTTATTGAGATAATGTAGCTTTTATTTTTTTGCACCTTTTTTTTTTTTAATTTAGACCTTCTATATTTGATGATGTTCTCGTAACATAAAAGTATATGCTCAAATATTTAAAGAAGACAACAAATTTTTAAAGTAAAAATTGTATATATCATTATAAAAAACACACATGTTATGAATTTTATGAATAAAGTAAAATAAAAAACATTAAATGTATAATTATGATTAAATTTTCATTGAAAATATTAATAGAAGATAAATTCTACATCTAATTTAGTCCATGTCATAAATATTTTTTATTTTTATTTATTATCTAATACATCATTTAGTCCATGTCATAAATATTTTTTATTTTTATTTATTATCTAATACATCATTTATTGGATGTTTATGAAGTTTTTAGACTAATAAAATAAGAAATACTTAAATGTTTTATTTATTAAAAAAAAAAATTATAATAAAATTTGGAATAATTAATAATCTTATAAAAAAATATTTTTCAATAATAAAAAAATATCAAAGTTTCACCTTAATATCAATTCAATACATGGTAAAAAAAAAATACTCTTCACCTAATTTTAAATTTATTTAATTTTTAAATATTTAATTAAAATTCTAAAGAAAGTAGAACTCTCATTTATTATGTTTATATTGGAAGAAAAAAAATATTACATCATTAAATGACTCTTCAAAACTATATTCATAATCAAATTGTAAAAAATGGATTGTTACATAATTAAATGACTCTCAAACAAAGTCTTAAAGTCTCTCAAAGTTTTGTGAATTGAGTTGGAAAAGTTTTGACATGTAATTACTTGGAGTGTCTGTTAAAAATCTTAGTAATTAAATAAGCTATAGGTTATATGGTAGAGGCTCTAGGCTATACGCATGGTTTCACCAAGGTTAATGAATCATAACTGGTTGAAGTTTGAAGAAATAAATGAGTATGTATGGGTGGGCAGACACACACGATGCCCCTCACTACAAGTTAGATGAAGCAATAAATAAATGATAGTAAGTGTAACTTTTCCCACACTCCAGCATATTTGGATTTCAAATGAATTAATAAATAAATGACGGTTTCCCACACTCCAGCGTATTTGGATTTCAATTTTGGTTCAATGTGGCATCATCATATCCTATCCCGTTCACCCTGGTTGGTTTCTACATGTCACAAGGTGTACTGGTATTCATGTCCCATATCGTCTGTCGGATGTCCAAGTCCCACAACATGTGAAAAGGATATTAGAGGGAGGTGACGAGGGCAAGCATCGTTGCTCAGGATATGTTGTTTCCTATTGTCATAGCTCAGGAATGATGGATTGATGGTAGAAAATGTGGGCTTAAAACACACAGGGATATAACCTCTAAATTTGTTCTCTCCAAGCGGTAGCGGATCACCTCACCCATTATACAGACGTTTGAGCAGTAGCGAGTCACGCCCAGGTAGGAAAGGAAGGAACCCAGTGAATGGGCACATGGAGGTTTTAGTTATGCTCTGCTTCGATGGGTCTCCTCCTCTGCTCCATTAACTTCCAAGAGTTTTATTTACAGTTGGGTATGCTCCAGTATGGTCCAGTCACTTTGATGGCTAACAATAGGTAAGTTTGGAATTTGGAAATTTGAATTGAGTAAGTTAGAATCATGCATTGTATGGAATAGTCGTTTAGTTCCTCACAAATTTTGCAGATAGTTTTATGGATCGAGATCATTTTGTAAAATTTGATTGGTAATTTTTTGGGTACAAATAAGTTTGTAGCTTCACAAACTTTATAGCTTCACAAACTATAGTCTTGTTGCTTAGAGCTATGGCTCTAGCCAACTCAAGTTAGTGTTTTCAACTAGTTGCCTCTGGCTCTCTTTGTTCACTATAACTAGCTCATCCCTTTTCCCTTCCCTATCTATCAATATTTAACTCAAAATGATGCTTTGAAAATCTGCCCAAAACAGTGAAGTAACAAGTGTTGGACTCTGAATTTTATAAATATAAAAGATTTCAGACAAAAAAAACAGTGAGCATCATTGTATCATGATTAATGACAATGAGTGAGTCCCTATGGACTCTCATGAGTTTGTTTTTGATAACTCACCTCTAAAAAACAACTATATCTTTGTTTTGATAAGGTCTGGGGGTGTTTAATTAAGGAATGGCTTCTAGCTTGGGAATGGGGAATGGTCTCTTTTTCATAGAGAATAGGCAATGAATAGACAAATAGAATTGGAAGACAAATATAACTAGAAGCTGGCTAGGAAATTGAGTCTTGAATTGGATATTTTTTTTTAAAATTGACACTCATGACTCTGCATGAAACTTAGAATGACAGGCATGAAAAACAAATGGTTGTCATCAAATTTTCACTTGACAATCGGGTTAAATTTGAAATTCCAAACCTTATCCGAACGATCTACTGGAAATTCCCCTTGAGCGAAGATATATTGGTTTGGTTCGCTAGAAAGTTCCCGCTCACATTTCGGATCGAGTCAACTAATTCATTGCTGAGGAGCCAGCCAAAATATAAATAGCATCGAGGATCCCAAAAGACCACCACACGAATCAAATCGAATTTGATCAATAATTCGGCCAAATCAAAACAATAATTCGGCCAAATCAAGACAAAAAAATAAAACATTTAAACTAAGACAATAAATTCTAATCATAGTGCTATCATCATTATTATAAATATTTTAAAACCTGGATTCTAGTCAAAGTTCCATCATTATAGTAACCAAAGAGGAGAGCTGGTGAAAAACGTGACGGTGGTTTGATATCGTGAGCGTGAAGTACTGATAGATTAGCTTAATATATAGATTAGGTGAGGACCGCTGAAGAAGGAGGTCTGTCTCATATAACGTGCGCATCCAGATTAACTTTTTTTAATGTTTTTTGTTAAGTTAATACATATCCATGGGAAATCTAGAAGAAGGTAGACCGAGTATAGTTTTGCAAAGTAAAGTAAAGATAAGGGCATTATGAATTTTATATTATAATAAATTAAAATTAAATTCTTCAATTTGTGTTTCCAAATCCCAAAGCGGCGGAGAAGCGCCTTTAACAAGATGTTAAAACATCACATTTTCAATTTAAAAGTTTTTATTTATTTTAAATGTATTTTTTCCTAAAAGTTTTTATTTATTTTAAATGTATATTTTCCTAAAAAAAATTATTTATTTTAAATGTATTTTTTCCTATAAACGAAAAGATAATTGTTCACTCATAAGTTTTATGGATTCCAAAATCTCTCTCATATATATTTTGTTAATTGGATCTACTTTTATAATTGTAGGATAGAGTATTAGTTTGTATTTTTCACTCAGCTTATCATTGTTTTTTTAATATTTGTGGGTTTTCTTCAAAGAGAAAAAAAGTATTTATATTAGTAAAAATAAAGATGTTTTTAACAAAATATCCATATGTTGTTGTCCATAACTATTTCCTTTAACATAATCATATCTCGTAAATATGTATGATGTCCAAAATATAACATCAACCTTTTTTCAATGCAGTTTACAAAAAAACATATTCTTCAACTTTTGCAAAAGAAATATTATACAATTGCAATTCTTTCGAAACTCTATGTATGTATTCATGTTTCCTCTGCATGGTATATCATATTTTCTTTTAGTTGTAGTGCTTGCTTTGATAACCGATCAACTTCTTTATTGAATTATATATAAATATGTTGTGCTTTCAAGTGTTGGAACTTCCCACTCAACATTCGAATTTTTGTCATCTAAGGTTGAAGAGTACTCACATGTAGATTATTTTTATGAGAAAACCAGACAATAATTATCTTTGAGTCTCCTACCAGTTGTAAACTTTTAATCTTTTTGAAATGAGCAAAGTATAAAATACACCACACTGCTAAAAGTTCACCCCTGGTATTAGTTCCAGAGCCACAATTCATCTTAAGATTGTATGAACCCAATTCTTGACAATTTAATATTGCTCCTGCACCACATTGTGAGGCTCCATCAAAGAAACCCACTACAAGATTCTCATCTAACATTGGAGGCCTAGCAACCCTATGAGTTTGAAAATTTTGTTTTTTTTTGTGTTTTCACCCAGATCTTGTATAATTTTGTTGCAAACCCTCGCCAAAGAAAGTGTATGTTCTTCAAAAATAATCAAATTCATGTGTTTCCAGATCTCCCAACAAATAAAACAAGGAACTTATTTCCAAAACTCGATCTCCTTTACCCAATTCTGATAACACTCACAAAGGAGTCCTCCTCCCCAATTCCTCTTTAAATTAAGTTCCTTTATGATGGAACTCCATATGTCTTTGGTAAATAGGAAATCAACCATCATATGATTCAAAGTTTCCTCCTTAATTCCACACAAAACACATCAGCTAGGACCAATCAGACCTCTTTTTGTCAAATTATCCCAAGTAAGTATTTTATTTCCAAACATTAACCAACAGAATAATTTAACTTTTAATGGTAACTGCAACTTCCAAAGTTCTATATACCATTCATTTTGACAACCCTCATTATCATCTTGAATTTGTACTTCATAGGCTTGCTTTGCAGTTACTTGTCCTCCTTCCGTATTCCAAGGCCACATTAATGTATCATTTTCTTCATGTAATTCAAATCCAGACCCAACTAAGCCTTTTACATATAAATCTCATTCCTCTTTCTGTTCTCCATCTCAACCAAGAGTCTTTGCAATTTTCCATATTAAAGAGTTTTGGTCCTCAGTTACAAGTAAGTCTATCTCTACTAGAAATTTTATGTCAATTGAATGCAAAGTACTTGTTAAATTATTTGATAATTTAAAGTATGATTATGTCCCAATCATCGTATCCTCTCCTATCCTAATATTACATCCATTTCTCGGCTTCTAAGCAAGCCAATCAGTGATGATAGGTAAGGAGGTCGTCAGTGCTCTCCAGTAGTTTGACATACCAGACTAGTTTTTCCTCCCTTCCCTGAACCACTCAACGACATTTTTCTTTTTCAAATACTTCTTATGTACCACTTCATGCCAGAGACCAGGAACCATAAGGCATCTCCACAGACTCTTTGTTGCCAATGATTTTCCAAACCAGAAAATGTATTTTAAACCCCATCCTCCTTTCTTTTTTGGTTTGGCAATTCTTTTCCAGTTTACCAAGTGTATACTTTCTTTTTCTTTTTTCTCAGTCCATATGAAACTGAACATCCTTCTTCTAATTTTATTTAGAGGACTTTTAGGAATCTTTGCCAATGATAGCCAGTAAACATGTATACTTTCTAATATTGATTTTACAAGTGTTACTCTTCCCCCTAAAGTAAGCCATCTATGACTCCAATTCGAGATTATTTTTTCTGCAGCCAACTCCAGTTGGCCATAGTATAGCAGTTTGGTTTAATATATAACCCCAAATACTTAAACCCAGCTTCAATCGATTTAACTTCAAAAGGTAGTATATCTTTTAACATTGAGAGCTCCTCCCCTGTCCATCCTGCTTCTAGGAAAAGTGACTTATGTGAACTAAAGGACATCCTCGTCGCATTACAAAACAAATCAAGTGCCTCCTTTAAGACTTGTCATTCTATGAGAGATTTTTTCCCAAACAACAAGACATCATCCACAAATAGTAGATGAGTAATTATGATTCCCTTTGCAACTAAAACACCTTCAATTTTCCCTTCTTCAACTAGCTTCGGAATGATTCTACTCAATCCTTCCACAATAAGTAAAAATAGTAATGGAGATAGGGGGCATCCTTGCCTCAATCCTCTTGTAATTTTGAAAAAGCTGGAAGGGACACCATTTATTAAGACAGAGAAATTTGCATAATTTACACACCCCATTATCCAATCAGTTGCTTCTAGACTCAGGCCAATCTGAAGTAAGACTAACCTTAGAAATCCCCAATCCACCCTATCATAAGCCTTCATCATATCAAGTTTTAGGACCAACATTTTTTTGTTTTTTTTTTTTTTATATTTAAACTATGTAGGGCTTCCTGTGCCACTCCTATGGCATCTGTAATTTGTCTACCCTCCAAAATTCCAAACTGTTCCTTTGAAATACCCGTTGAAAGAGAGGATTTTATTCTAGCAGCAATAATTTTTGTAATAATCGTGTAAATCAAATTAAAGAGTGAAATTGGTCTAAATCCTTCAAAAGTATTGGGTTTGTCACTTTTAGGAATAAGTGATAGAAAGGTATCATTCATGGCTCCTGAAACCTTACCTTTCAATCTATATTCTTCCACCACAACCAGCAGTTCAGGCCCCAAAAGATCAAAAAAATTCAAAAAAAAATCGACAGTCCAACAATCCAGCCCAGGAATTTTTTATGCATCAAATCCTTTTAGAGTTGACAGTACTTCAGATATTGTAACCGGATCAGCAATTCTAAGACCCTCTTCCTCAAACAAAATCCTAGGATAGGCTCTAATAATTGCCAATTGGTTTGAAATAGAGAGATTCTCCTAAGTTTTAAAGATGTTCTGAAAGTATCCAATGGCTTCCTTTTTTAAATCTTGTTGGCTTGTAATTTTGGAACCATCCTCCTTTTTAATATCCCAGATGGCATTTGATTGTTTTCTATAACTTGTATACACATGAAAAAACTTTATATTTTTGTCTCCTGACGCAAGCCAATTAATCCTACTCTGTTGTCGCCAAGTTTCCTCCTCCTGCTTCAAGAGAAACAGTTTTCTTTTTTCTTTCTCTAAGACCAATACTTTTTCTTCATCCTTCTCAAAACCCCCAGGAAATTCAAAATAAAGGATATCTAAGTCTTTTTCGAGTTGAGTTAATTCCTCCTTTTCCAAATATTTTTTATTCCTCTCCCACCCAATGACCAAAGACTTGAGTAATTTTAGTTTTTGTACTAGGGACTCAAATGGGGTAATATTCTTTGTATCCATGAGCCTGTTCCAATTTGATCTCACTAAATTCACAAAATCCAACCAGACAAAATTGAATTTAAAAGGATATATGATCTTTTCTTGTTCTTGATCCAATTTCAAAATCATTGGCATGTGATCGGAAATCTTAAAATTAACCACCCAAGACCTGTATCTTAGCCCTGACAATGCTAGTTCCTTGTTTATTAAAAACAGTGCAATCTCTTAGCAATATAATCATGTTCACCTCTTCCTTTCCTTCAAGTTGGGAGAAACTTGCTTGGTTCTACATCGACT
Organism: Picea engelmannii; assembly: GCA_009831015.1. NCBI lineage: Eukaryota > Viridiplantae > Streptophyta > Pinopsida > Pinales > Pinaceae > Picea > Picea engelmannii. The sequence continues at coordinate 423,772 of ML786982.1, forward strand.
AGTCCTTCTTCTTGGAGCATTTGGGTAAAGTATAAAGTCAATGGATCAAATCTAGGATGAGAGCCCCAAACTTCCCTATTTGAAATAGTGAAGTTTAAATCACCTCCCATAATTAAGTTGTGTTCTTTTAGTAATCCATCTAGTTTTATCCTCCCAGAATTCCTGTCTATTTCCATATGGGCCATAGCAGTTTATCAACTTCAAACTTATGTTTAAATCTTTTACAAGTCCTTACAATAATATCCTTGCAGGAGTCAGAAAAGCATTAAAATCAGCTCTCCTAGGATTATATGCAGATAATAGACCTCTCGATAATCCTATTGAATCCACCCCATAGAATTTCCACATGGGTAAAAGTTTTGCAAAGATTTCCCTCACTTTGTGTTCACTAACCATAGTTTCTTAGATCAAAAGTATGTCTGGCTTTACCAATTCTAAAAACTATTTGAGGGCTAAGTACTTGGGAGCACCCCCAACTCCTCTTACATTTAGTGACACCACTATCATTTTTAACCCTTGCTAGGGCTTTCTGAGCTCTAAGTGCCCTTGGTCCTTCCAAGACTTGCAAGCTTGTTGAAACAGTATTCTCCTTCTCCTTTCCTAACTTTCTAGCACTTCTCATTTTCAACAGGGAAAAATCCTTTTCCAGGCCTCCAAACACAGCTCCTTTCAAAGTTGAAAGATCACTCAAAAGACTAGAACCTGCTTCACCTTCTTTCTTCACATATTTTTTATCCTTTAATGAAGTCGTAGGAAAGCCCCCCCCCCAAGTAGAATTGGAGGGGAGTACGATTTAGGACCTCTTTTTATGAGGGGATGAAGGTTACTAAGGAGTCATCAATCACATTTTGTACAGAAGGTGTGTGTCCACTATGGTAATCCACAAGGACCTCCGCTTCCACCCTAGAAGTAGAGCCAATCTCAAGACGTGGAGAATTCACTACCAATCGGTCTAGGATAATATCTTTCCTTTTAGAGACCAACTCTCCTTTTAACTCTCGAGTCTCTAAAATAGGCTTTAAACACAGAGGAGAATTGCAATCAACGCTTCCACCAAATTTGTTAGTTAAAGGCTCGACGCAAGTGGTCTCATCACCAAAGACAGACCCTTATGGAACCCTTCCCATGCTCCCCAAGGAAAATCCTACCTTGCCACGGGTTTCAAGAACCTCATTAAAAACCCCCTCACAAACAGGCTCAAAAAAAACCTTGTTTTCGTCTAAAGACAAATTCGGGGAAACTGGCCCCTTAGGAACAATGGGAGTAGACAGCGATAGGGAGTTTTTCAAACATTTTTCACGTAGAAAATTTAAATCACACATAGACAGTGAGGAAAATAGGGTAGGCCTAAATATTTTAAACTTACCAAATAAAGAGTCGTTATCCAAATCCAATGAAGACGAGGTCCCTTCTTCACAATTAATGCCAGTAAAGATCGTTAGCAGTTGTGATTCCATATCCATATCATAAACTTCTATCAATCCTAAGGGAGAACCTTAGCTCTCAACACTTCCTCCTTAGGAAAAAGCTAAGTTATGAACATTTCCTCTTTATGCACTTGCTCGCGCCCATTAGCTAAAAGAACAAGTTGTCTTATGCTGAGTGAGAGCATACATCTTCCTATGAAATCAACAATATTATCAAAATTCAAATATCCAAATCTTTTATGTTAAAAATTACTAAAACTTATATACATTGGTAACCAAACACATCAGTGAAAATAAAATTTTAATACTAGATAAATGTTGACCTTTAATTATATGCCTACAAAATATGCACCATTAAACAAAAGGAAGATACATCCCATTGAATTCCAAGGTAAAACAAGATAACATAAAACTTGCATGTTCTCTCTTAACTACAATCAAAACTGCTCTTATTTTTATGGGATTGACCGCCTCATACACTAATTTGTGCATTTCAGCGATTTTCCTGTTCAACTTGATGATGAGCTCCCCCAATTTTTCCAGTGTCTTTTCGTTAAATAAATTATTCCAAGAGCTAGCTGTCAAAATACTTACATAGTTGTCCCTAATGTCTTTGAAAGCTTCACACTCTAAAATAAAATGTTTTTATGTTTCCACTTTTCTTGAGGTGCAAAACATACACACCCTTTCTTCCCAAACTTCTTTTAATCTTTTCCAACACCCAATTTTACAACGAAATTGATGAGAATTAGTTCTTAGTTAAACAATAAACATTTTGAATTAAGAATTGGATGGATATCTCTACCACTGAGAAAACTCATCATCCATTTTCTGGTGAAAATCCAGCACGACTCTTGCAACTATTCCTTATTTAAAGCTTTTCAACAACAAACATCCAGCACGACTCTTGCAACTATTCCTTATTTAAAGCTTTTCAACAACAAACAGTTATGTGAGACCCGTTCAAAAGAGTGCGGATGCATTAAGTTTGGAAGCTTCAAAAATTCAACGCTGAACTGAGGTCATCTGCCGTGTTAAGAACATCACATGGAAGTTCCCCTCCTAAAAAAAATATAAAAACAAAAACAACGACTTCTTTCGACCCGACCGTTAAGCTTAAGAAAAGTAATACCCAGTCTACCTGGTTCCAGATATTCCATGGGTATGCATTATCTTAACAAAAATAAAATTATATACTCTGGACGCGCAGAAACAGACACGCTATCCTCACCTAAAGCTAGGCTTTAAATAATCATGTATATCTGTTTATAACTTTTAATTATTAATTTATGTAATGTGCCATGGCTTCAAAGTCACGATATCAAATGAGCGTGAGTATCATTGAATTCTTTTTAATGGAAAAGGTTGAATACTGTTCCGTGGAAAATGATTTTTTTTAACTCTTCAGAGATTTTTTCACAGTTTGTGAATGATATTAAGAGTAAATGTGGTTGAAAGATAGATTTATGTTTTGTTTTTTTTGGAATTTGGAGATATAAATTTGGATGAAATGATAATTTTATGTTATTTAATTTGTATTTGTTGAAAAATCATGGAATACTAAGATTATACAAATTTAACCACTCAAATTTGCAAATCCAACATTTTTTTCATCAAATTTAACAAAATTAAACAACAACAAAAATCTCCACTAAATTAACGTTTTGATTCTTTATTCAACTTTATTAAATGACCATCACAAATACCTTCCTAAATTAACGTTTTGATTCTTTATTCAACTTTATTAAATGACCATCACAAATACCTTCCTCAGCTGCTGCTATCCTCGTTTGGATGATAGCAGCTGAAGTTTTCACCACTTTTTCATCAGATTTAACAAAATTAAACAAACAAAAAAAATACCCAGTAAATTAACGTTTTGATTCTTTATTCAACGTTATCAAATGATCATCACAAATAGAATTTACCTTCCTCAGCTGCATCCATCCTCGTTTGGATGATAGCAGCTGAAGTTTTCAACACTCTATTCTAGTATACAACACCGTTATATAAGACGACTCTCCCCCTCCCCTTCTCTAATCTCATCTCCATTTAGGTTTTCTGAGGTACTAGAAGTCGTCCTGTCCATTTCATTGCGATCAAATTCAATTCCAATTCTGTAAGATGTCTCATCACCACCACCACAAACATGAGCATGGGCACCACCACAGCGGACACCATCAGAACGAAGAGGAAATCAGAAGGCCGGAAATGGTTTACTATGGTGAACCGGCGAACCAGAGAACAGATCAGTATTACTATGGTGAACCAGCGAACCAGAGAACAGATCAGTATTACTATGGTGAACCGGCGAACCAGAGAACAGATCAGTATGCTGTAGAGTACGAGAGGGCCATGAAGGAGCAGAAACATCATAAACAGATGGAACATGTAGGGGAAATAGGAGCAGTCGCTGCAGGAGCGTTTGGAATGGTAAGATATATTTTGAGCCCTTAGTCTCAATTTTCAACCCATATATAGACTTGAATGTATTTTGATATACCATAGCTAATTTTAGTCTGGAGATCTATTTGAAAAAAGACAATACACAGGGGTCACAGATGCATAGACAATACACGGAACATTTTAAATTCAATAGGATTTGAACCTCTTATCTAAGGTTTTCATGGAGGGATGGATCAACCCATTAGACTCAAATGAAATGAGTACTAATGAGTAATTTTATGTGTATGCAGTACGAGATGTACGAAGCAAAGAAGGATCCAGAGAACGCTCAGAAGCATATGATTGAGGCCGGGATTGCAACAGCAGCTGCAGTGGGAGCAACGGGGTACGCCTTCTACGAGCATCAGCAGGCGAAGGAAGGTCATGGCGAAAAACATCACCACCACCACCAGTAGCAGCCCACTGCCACTCGGTTCAATGCATTTATAATCATTTCCTTCGTCTGTACTTCTCACTGATTTCAGTTTCCTTCGTTGTTTGTATTGGGTGTGGTGTTGTCAGTCTGTACTCTTCCATCTTTTCCTCTCGCTGTGTTTTGTCATAGGTGTCTTTCAGATCCATAAGATCGAATCGGTTTGTTTTGTGAGGCGAAGAAAGTTTTTATTGCGAATAATCAATCATATTGTGTAACTATTGGTATTATTGGAAATATGGAGCTTGTGATTCCTCCAGCACCGTTTCAATCCTTACTGGTTATAATCGGTAAACAATAAGCGCCAAACACTTCAGTTAATCGTGGGCTGCCCCAGACAACATGGAATGATGAGGATAGACATTTAGTTAATCATGATTGTTTAAAACAACGTGGATTCACCCGATTAAGTAGTGATTTGGAAAATTTTGGAAATTATGAAAGAGCTCGTTGGAATTATGAATCATCTAATTTATTGGTTCAGAGTATTCATTGTTCCAACTTAGTCTGTCAGGTATAATGGGCTTACATTATATACTGCTGGAAAGCAAGCAGTTTTAAGAGGTCTTCCCATTTCAAAAAAAATTCTAACGCTAAAACTGTAACTTTTATTGAAATCTGAACATAGAACCATGAAAAATCTTTGGAAACATTCGAATTATATAAAATTAACCACTTAAATTAAATCTGTATATCTAACAATTTCTCTAAAAAATAAATAAAGAAAAAAAAATATTAAAAAAAAACCAAAACATAAAACAATTATATTGTTACTTTCCTGAAGTGCAACAGACTAACTTAAATAAACAGCCATAATCCTCTTTTTGGTTGGGGAGAATAATTCACTTGAGTTCCCACAAATTCCACTGGGTTTAGTTGTTCACAAGACCTGTGGGTATGGCCATTTTTCTACCGAGGTTTTGGTTGAGCATTATTAATCCCTGCGGGTAGGAAATATAGCAATCGCATCAAGTAATGGAGTAAGCTAGGGAGCAAACAGACTAGTTTTTCAGTCAAAAAAATGGGCCTGAATCTGATCAGATTTTCAGAGGTAGCATGGATTAAAGTTCCATGCATTTTAAAAACTTTTCTTAGGGGTTTTGCCTCATTTTAAACCAACCCAAATACTCAGAAAATCGATCAAAGTTTTGGATTGACCAAAAATTTAAAACCACACCACCTGAAAACCTGTTGGAAAAGTAACTCGGGAGGAAAGATTGTTCCCCATTTAACCCTTAACCCACTCTTCAAGTAATTAATCTCTCTTTACAAATTATGAATTATTTTACCTTAAATTATTTAGAAGGATGCCTAGATAATATTTTTTATATTAAATATATTTATGTATTTATTTATATTTTATTAATTTTGTGGTGTGAAGGGGATAAACGTTCAAATTTGATTAATTTTTTTATTGTTTGTCGTGAATTTTTAACCTAAAAAATAAGAAGTCATGCATTTTTAACTTAAACAATAAAAACTTCTTGATACGGAATAAATGAGCGCAAACAAAGAATTGAAGACTTCTATTAAAATTGGAAACATTCATTTAGCAAATGGCAGTGTTCTTCTTCTTATAGGTTGGGTGAATACAAAAGGAGGAGCGTAAAATATATCTAATTTGTTCACCCCTCTTTTATTTTTTAATATTAAACTATACTATTAATACTCACTGCTGAATATGCGTCATTAATGCGCTCTACCTCTTGGTGTATTGGTTTTCGTGTCAGCACCTCCCTCTTTGAAAGTCACAAATGTCCCTATTTGGGGAACCAAATGAAGAAAGAGGAAAGTAAGTAACAAATGTGTCATTAAAAACCCAACTGAGCTAGGATAGGGAGGCTACCCTTGCAACGCACAAGATAAGTGGGGATGATGCCACTGAGAGAAGAATCAAGAATTAGTGTGTGATTGATTTGGAGTAAGACGTTGGATGGCAAAGAGAATTGAATCTTGTTCTTTCCACACCTCAAAAGTAAGTATGTGGATCTCAAAAAGTTGCACGATTGTCATAGGTGGGCAACTAAGGAGAGCTGCCACTTAATTGGTGCACTCTGTTGTACCATGTTGTAAGAATTTGATGACATCATTGTATATAGACTACCCATTTAAGGTGGTGGTCATCTTAGATCTTGGATTGAAAATGGATGAAGAAGAAAGGTTGGTGCTTCATCTGTAGTACTACTTTTTGTCAAATCAATAATGACATTAATGTTAGACTAAGACATAGAAGGCATTGGCATATGAACTAAACTAAAGTGTGCCGGAAAATAGCCCTTTAAAATGAGATGGAACAAGGTGGCCTCCATGTTTGAGTATATCTTCATTAGTTGAAGGAGAAGCCTCATGATTTATCTCAAAGGGGTACAGAAAGGTAGGAAGATGAAAGAATCGTGTGGAACATAGGAGATCTTGTATGTCATGGAATGTAGCTGAATTTTTTGGAGCCCACTCAAAGAGCCTAAAATGTAATTTGTGATAAAAATGGATTCTTTGAAGAAAACGCTTAAGCTTTGTTTCCAAATGAGGTGAAGGACAATCCAAGAGTGCCTTGACCTTATGAGGGTTGGGTTGAATAGCCTTGG
>ML786982.1:434521-446473 GCA_009831015.1 Picea engelmannii
GACTCAAATGAAATGAGTACTAATGAGTAATTTTATGTGTATGCAGTACGAGATGTACGAAGCAAAGAAGGATCCAGAGAACGCTCAGAAGCATATGATTGAGGCCGGGATTGCAACAGCAGCTGCAGTGGGAGCAACGGGGTTCGCCTTCTACGAGCATCAGCAGACGAAGGAAGGTCATGGCGAAAAACATCACCACCACCACCAGTAGCAGCCCACTACCACTCAGTTCAATGCATTTATAATCATTTCCTTCCTTATTTAACGAAGTTACTCATGTACTTCTCACTGATTTCAGTTTCCTTCGGTGTGGTGTTGTCAGTCTGTACTCTTCCATCTTTTCCTCTCGCTGTGTTTTGTCATAGGTGTCTTTCAGATCCATAAGACCGAATCGGTTTGTTTTGTGAGGCGAAGAAAGTTTTTATTGCGAATAATCAATCATATTGTGTAACTGTTGGTATTATTGGAAATATGGAGCTTGTGATTCCTCCAGCACCGTTTCAATCCTTACTGGTTGTAATCGGTAAACAATAAGCGCCAAACACTTCAGCTAATCGGGGGCTGCCCCAGACAACATGGAATGATGAGGATAGACATTTAGTTAATCATGATTGTTTAAAACAACGTGGATTCACCCGATTAAGTAGTGATTATGGAAGATTTTGGAAATTATGAAAGAGCTCGTTGGAATTACGAATCATCTAATTTATTGGTTCAGAGTATTCATTGTTCCAACTTAGTCTGACAGGTATAATGGGCTTACATTATATACTGCTGGAAAGCAAGCAGTTTTAAGAGGTCTTCCCATTTCAAAAAAAATCTAACGCTAAAACTGTAACTTCCTATTGAAATCTGAACATAAAACCCTTAACCGATTTTCAAGATGGCGTTGTTTAATTATTTTATATGTTCTAGTTTTTTAGTTAGAATAGATTGCAGAAATCTGTATGAAATCACAATTTTTTATTATTTAAATTACAATTTTGAATGCAGAAATAGATTCAATCTCATGAAAAATTCTTAGAAACATTTGAATTATACAAAATTAACCACTCCAATTAAATCTGCATATCTAACAATTTCTAGAAAAGATAAACAAAGAAAAAAAAATATTAAAAAAGAACCAAAACATAAAACACTTATATTGTTACTTTCCTGAAGTGCAACAGACTAACTTAAATAAACAGCCATAATCCTCTTTTTGGTTGGGGAGAATAATTCACTTGAGTTCCCACAAATTCCACTGGGTTTAGTTGTTCACAAGACTTGTGGGTATGGCCATTTTTCTACCGAGGTTTTGGTTGAGCATTATTAATCCATGTGGGTAGGAAATATAGCAATCACATCAAGTAATGGAATAAGCTAGGGAGCAAACAGACTAGTTTTTCAGTCAAAAAATGGGCTTGAATCTGGTCAGATTTTCAAAGGTAGCATGGATCAAAGTTCCATGCATTTTAGAAACTTTTCTTAGGAGTTTTGTCTCATTTTAAACCAATCCAAATACTCAGAAAATCAATCAAAGTTCTGGATTGACCAAAAATTTAAACCAAACCACCTGAAAACCTGTTGAAAAAGTAACTAGAAAAGGAAAATTGCTCCCCAGTTAACCCTTAACCCAGTAATTAATCTCTCTTTACAAATTATGAATTATTTTACTTTAAATTATTTAAAAAGATGTCTAGATAATATTTTTTATATTAAATATATTTATTTATTTATTTATATTTTATTAATTTTGTGTTGTGAATGGGATAAACGTTCAAATTTGATTAATTTTTTTTTATTATTTGTCATGAATTTTTAACCTAAAAAATAAAAAGTCATGCATTTTTAACTTAAAAAATAAAAACTTCTTGATACGGAATAAATGAGCGCAAACAAAGAATTGGAGACTTCTATTAAAATTGGAAACATTCATTTAGCAAATGGCAGTGTTGTTCTTCTTATAGGTTGGGTGAATACAAAAGGAGGAGCGTAAAATATATCTAATTTGTTCACCTCTCTTTTATTTTTTAATATTAAACTATACTATTAATACTCACTGCTGAATATGCATCATTAATGTCCTCTACCTCTTGGTGTATTGGTTTTCGTGCCAGCACCTCCCTCTTTGAAAGTCACAAATGTCCCTATTTGGGGAACCAAATGAAGAAAGAGGAAAGTAAGTAACAAATGTGTCATTAAAAACCCAACTGAGCTAGGATAGGGAGGCTACCCTTGCAACGTACAAGATAAGTGGGGATGATGCCACTAAGAGAAGAAGCAAGAATTAGTGTGTGATTGATTTGGAGTAAGACGTTGGATGGTAAAGAGAATTGAATCTTGTTCTTTCCACACCTCAAAAGTAAGTATGTGGATCTCAAAAAGTTGCACGATTGTCATAGGTGGGCAACTAAGGAGAGCCGCCACTTAATTGGTGCACTCTGTTGTACCATGTTGTAAGAATTTGATGACATCATTGTATATAGACTACCCATTTAAGGTGGTGGTCATCTTAGATCTTGGATTGAAAATGGATGAAGAAGAAAGGTTGGTGCTTCATTTGTAGTACTATTTCTTGTCAAACCAATAATGACATTAATGTTAGACTAAGACATAGAAGGCATTGGCATATGAACTAAACTAAAGTGTGGCGGAAAATAGCCCTTCAAAATGAGATGGAACAAGGTGGCCTCCTTGTTTGAGTATACCCTCATTAGTTGAAGGAGAAGCCTCATGATTTATCTCAAAGGGCTACAGAAAGGTAGGAAGATGAAAGAATCGTGTGGAACATAGGAGATCTTGTATGTCATGGAATGTAGCTAAATTTTTTGGAGCCCACTCAAAGAGCCTAAAATGTAATTTGTGATCAAAATGGATGCTTTGAAGAAAACGCTTAAGCTTTGTTTCCAAATGAGGTGAAGGACAATCCAAGAGTGCCTTGACCTTATGAGGGTTGGGTTGAATAGCCTTGGATGAAATTAAAAATCTCAGAGAAGAAACAAATTGTTGATCAAACACTAACTTCATGTGCTTTCCTTGAAGCTTGTTGGTATGCAAAATATCAAGAACTTGGTGTAGATGGAGCAGAAGGTCCACCCATGTCTTGCTCAAGATGAGAATACCATCTCGATAAAAAAATTGTCAACCACCATTCATTTGACTCCTATTGATGGATAATAAAGGGAGGCAATCCACCAGGTGAGGACCTAGAGATCAAATTGTGTATGCATTTAAAAGTGCTTGAATTGGTTCGTCAATTGTTGTTTTCTCAATGGAGCCCAAATGGGAAGTAGTGGCAATGGGAAGGGAAGTGTCTTGGACTAGCATGAGGTTATGTTCGATATTATGGGGAGGTCTCAAGGCCTTGATTTCAATAAACACTTAAAGGTACTTAGTGAGGGGAGGTTCTAGGACTGTTGGTGGTGGAGAAGGCTCATCAGATTGGGTTTCATGTATGATACGAAAATGCAAGCATTTATGAAGGGTGATTTATTGTACCACATTCTTAACAGAGAGGATTCAGGAGTGGGCACAACATGAGATTGAAAACTATATGTATGATGGTCCTTAGTGAGGGTATACGATTTTGTGTGAGAATCATATTTGTCAAAGTGTGCATACTGGTAAATCATCTCTAGCAATGACTCAGCACAATCTAGATGTGTGGCGTTGCATAGAATGCAATCATGGAAGTGATAAATAATGGCAAAAGTGGCAAGACATTGTTGCTTGACAAATAAGCACTAATCCCCTTTGTTAACCCAGTCGAGACAATAAGGGTGACGAATGACCAGCAAAGCCAACTCTTTGACAAAGGAAATAGAGGCCAAAGTATGTTGGTTGGCATTGTCCATTAGCAGTTGTACCGTGTGATCTTCCACTTGGTAGTTGTGAGTAAAGAGTGCAGCATGGGATATAGAAGGAGAAGGGTGAGTCATTAGGATGAGATTTGTATCATAGGGAATGAGATGGGGAACATTGGTGGCATCTTCAGAGGGTATGTTTCCCCATAGAATAATGATTTAGCAAGTCATGAGCAATGAATGGCATGGCAATCAGTTGTGTTGTGAGATGTTGATTTGTGATAGTTGTAGTATTGATTTGTGGGTGGTGGGGATGTGCAACCATGGGGGAATTGCAGTGTGATGGGAGTGGAGAGTGGGGGCGAGACAGAGAATGGAAGGAAACTAGGCATTAACCAAATTATTTTCAACAATAAGAACATTTTGAAAGGCCACGAAAAGAGATGCATTCTACACCAAAACAACTTCATGACAAAGATAAAGGAATAAACCAAAATTGAATTTAATGATAAGTACCTTTTAGGGATAAGAGATAGAAAGTTGCACCTAGAGCTTGCATAACACAACAATGTATTCTTGGATTGTCTTATTGGTAGACTACATAAGCTAAATCCATCGTGCATGTTACAACACAATCTAGCACCAAGTGCAAAAGCCTTCAAAAGGCACAAAGACTAGTGGAACATGGAAGATGTTACCACTGTCACCTAGGAAATAAATTCCCTCTTTTTAGTGAAGGAGTAGAATCCAACACAAGGGAGGCTTCCCCAATAACCTCCAAGAATCCCTAGGCAAAATGCAATCAAGTCTAGGTCCCCCTGGGGTGACTACTCAAACTACCACTAATAAAATAAGATGGGCAAGGTATTAAGGAGGTGGTAAGAAAAAGAAATTTCCATATTTAAAGTAATGAAGATATAGGTCAATTTAAGAGGTTTTCCAAGAAGTCAAGGTTCAAGAGGATCCCTAAACACTAAAAATGAATAAAAAGCTTAGGGTTGTTGTAAAACTTGGAAAAAAAATATTAAATTATAGCAAGAAAACAAGTTATTACAACAACAAATAAAGCAGCCCTTTAGCATGTAATAAACCAATGAAACAAGAGGGACAAACCATGGGCTCAATTAGGGTTGCATTCATCAACAAAATCAGAAATTCAAGATGCATATAATAGCCCTAAAAAACCTAGATGGGTGTAATAATAAATCAGCAAAGTATTTTCGGGTTTTACAATGTTTATTAGGTCAACAAAATACATAAAAATTCAAAATGTCTAGGTTATTTATGGCTGAAAATAAAGAAAAAAGCCTAGGGTTGTTGTAAAACTTGGAAAAAAGATATTAAATTATAGCAGGAAAATAATTTATTAAAACAACAAATAAATCGTCTCTTTAACATGTAATAAACCAAGGAAACAAAAGGGCTAAACCATGGACTAACTTAGGGTTTCATTCATCAACAAAATCAAAAATTTAAGAGGCATATAAAATCCCTAAAAACCTTAGATGTCCAGCCCTAGATGGATATAATAATAAATCAGCAAAGTATTTTAGGGTTATACAATGTTTATTAGGTCAACAACATGCATAAAAAGTCAAAATGTCTAGGTTATTTATGGCTGAAAATGAATATTTGTTGTTACAAAACCCTAATCCCTAAAACAGTAAAAAGAGAGTATAATTCAAAAATTAATGGTTGACTATTGGGAGAGTGACTAGTGCCTACTATATTTTTGGGCATATGGGGTCAATTAAGGACTCCTTTGGAGAGAAGTGAGTAGATTTTTTAGGGTGATATATATAAGTTTTTCACTACTAACCCTAGAAGATCCTCTTAAAATATTAAGGACAGTTCAAAGGAAGGTTCTTCACTAGTAGCCTTCCAAGAGTTTTAATAAGAAGGACGTGTTCAAGAAAAATCCAAGAGAATGTTCAACCAATAGTAGAGAAGCAACATTACACTTAAATGAATTCATAAACAAAACCACAAGATGACAAGAGACTACTCACTCAAGAAATATTCCATCCATCAAAACCCTAGCAATGAATATCCATGTAGTAGCAAAGAATACACAAGCACATGTTCTCCAAAAAGTTGTCTTAACTATCCATCCATAGCATTTTTCATAAGAGAGAATGTAGAAGTAGACAAGTAGTGATATATCTTCACAAGTAGCAATTATTTACAAATGAGAAGTGTTTCTCTTATTTATCTGAGATATCTAACACCCTTCTCACACAATAGAAGTCATAAAAACATTAAAAAAAAATGTCTATATCTCTCTCAAATCCTAGAGATAAGGCAACAATACATAAAAAAAAATACATGATACATGAGTGAATGAGTCAAAAGACCCCAAAGATTCTCCAAAAATCAAGTAAACTATCCTCAAGTTCCAAGTTGTCCTCCTCAACATGTCGAACAAGGTCAAAATTGTCCCTCCAAAAGTGTCCCACAAGTGGTCAAAATTTGTGATAATCTTCTAGCGACAGATTTTAAAAGCACCATAATTATGTCAATTTTTGCCTAAATTTCTATTATAGCCTCTTTTTGGAAATCACAAAATTATCTTTTGAGATGACATAATTATGGGAAATTTTTCAAAAGATAATTTATCCTAGAGTTGGCCACCCTCAAAATAGGTTAAAAGGCATGTGAAAAGGCTCCAAAGTGACCAAAGGGTGCAACGTTACATCATCCATGTGTAAAGTCACCTCCAAAAGGTGAAACGTCCCATCATCAAGGTGCCATGTCATATCTAATGGGTGATACGACATCTCAACAAGGGTGCATCCTCCAAATAATGTTCAACGACCTCTCAAGTATGGTGGGAGGACCTCCATCAAATGTGAAAATAGCCCATCAATGTCCTCCAAAGGACCAAGGCATCAATCAAGTATGTATCCATGTGCATTCCCTCTTACAAGGTGGGGATCATGTAGTCCAATGCACCATGAAGACCATAGGCAAGGTACATAATTCAAACACAACATATAAAGTGAGTCATGTCAATGCAAAGTCCATTAGATAGATCTCATTAAGTATCATCTTCAAACTTCACACTATCTTACAAAGTTATACAGTTTTTCAAGTTTAGGTATGGGAGGATCATTATTACCCCCTATTAGATGTGTCAGTACCCATGACAAGAAGTATGTCTCGAGGAACCCATAAAGGAGTATGTGAAACGATATGCGGTATGGATTGGAGTTCACTTCATGGGGTGGATGTCATTGACATGCAAGGCCATGTATGATAGTCATCCTTATGAGATCATTTGTAGAGAGGGCGCTTAGGCAATGAGGTACCATTTCCTCGGCACTATGTCTTTCCAAGCACCTCTTTGTCTTTTTCTTTATTTCTTTAACCTTTTTTGGCTTTTGACTTTGATTTGTGAAGTCCCTTTTAAGATATGCATTCATTACATAGGACTTAGGGTGATGGCCTCTTAGTGAGGGGGCAGAACTCATGCTTAGTTTATTTATTGGTTTTTAATACATTTATTTTCTTGTTTGTTTCTTTGCCTTGCATTTTGAATTAGGGATTTTTCTCTTTCAATATCATTTTTATAAATTTGCATCAACCTCGAGCAATCAAACCCCTTCTTCTCGTGGGATTATGAAGCTTGGAACTTTTTGGGATACTTGTAACAACCAACACAAAATAAAGGACAATGGAGAAAGGACAAATGTAATATGTTATGCATGGTAAGGGATATGGACATGTTACCCCTATTAAGGCCCCCCAGTAGTACAACTTTTCCCAAGAGTGACAACACTTGACTAGGAGATGATGATGACCACCAAGATGAAACAAGGAAAAAAGTATAAATTCAAAGCATCATAATTCATAATCTAATTCAACCCATGATCACCATTTTTATGCCAAAAACATTGACATTATCACTTGATATGAAGTATGAGGACAATGTGCCTCAATGTGTAATGCATAATGTCATGTGACGTGAGTGAGTTGAGCATGTAATGGAAGGAATATGTGGAAAAATATCGATGGAGAGTCTAGAATGTCATCATCAAAACGGTTATCTGTAATGTGGATCATGGAAAAAAAATCTCCTCTAGTTACCCCTAGAAGTGAGGGGGTAACAATGCCCATAAATCTTCCACATAACCTGCTAGAAAAAATAATCCCAGAGGGTTGTGTAGAGGGTGTCCTAGTCATGGATAACACTAGCATCTTGGTGGATTGCCTTGTCATTTATTTTCACACAAAGGAATTCCTTTGTACTCCATGTGTGTTTGATATTCTCCCATCATTAGGAAACCAAGCTCTGAAGATGATAGGTTGGCAATGTGACTTTATTGCATTCTTTCATTGCATATAAATATGTGAAATAAGAGGATAATGCTTGTAGGCTTTGACTTGGTCACTACAAAAACCACTAGGAAATAGTGGAAGAGACACTTTAGGGTCCCAATATAGAATAGATAGTGGCATAGGCATGGACTTATTTAGCTTCATATTTGTGACCTCTATAGCTAGCACGTTGATCACCTGAGCATGTTGTTGGAGCAGATGATTCTATTTTTGAATCATTTATTGTTGTTACTAAAATAATTGCATTTGCGCTTTTGCAAGGTATCCTTTGTGGGAGTGACCTTGGAAGGTTACATGTATGCTACAAGAGTTGTCACTAAAATGCAACGATATATTTGTGTGCAAGAGGAAGAGAGGGGATGGCGCCCTCTTATTTCCTTTACTGGCGATTGAAAAACAAAACAAAAGAATATAATACAAAAGCAAAAAAAATGAAAATTAGAGGGAGTGGGTCCTTAACAGTGGCTATGCAATCTTGATAAAGAAGGGATTAGATCCCTTATAGTGGTTGTGGAATGGATCTCTTGTGGTGGCCACAAAAGGAAAATTTGATACCAACTGATACAAAATGAACTAGGAAAAATAGAGAACTAAAGATTTGTATTAAAACTCAAAACATACATTTAGCAAATAACAACCTCCTTCTTATACACTTGTTGGTTACAAAAGGAGGGTCGATCATATTTGACTTGTTTTCCCTCTTTTATTTTTTAATATTGAACTATACTATTAATATCCACTACTTGTTATACATCAGTAGTGCACTCCATCTCTTGGTGTTTTGGTTCTCATACCAAAACTAAACACCTAGCTTAGCCACTACAGGATGGTGATGGAATTTCATGATTTAAATGAAAGGTAAGGTTTGCATTATTATTCATTCATCCATCTCTCACATTTCATCCCTTCAACTTCTCCACCCTCCTTCCTCTTAATGACAAAAACACTAGAAGAAGGAACAAGAATAAATTGTATTGGTTGGCAAAGGGGGTGTCGGATTGGTAGAGATAGGGGTTATGTAGAGGAAGTGAAGCTCAATAGTTTTGTAGGTAAGACACAAAATTTTACAATTTCATAAGCAGTGGACATTCTTTTAGTGTTTATGAGTTGGGCATCAATGATTTTTTCTTAGTGATTCCTAAGTTGGTCATAAACGATTTCTACAAAGAGATTCCTAAGTTGGGCATCAACGATTTCTACACATGGATTAGAGGTAAATTCTCATCTACCCAACAATATTATGTTTTCTATTTCTTTTTAATTTCCCAACTCATGATTTCGGTGTTTGTGTGTTTGATTTATGTCTCATAAATCTCGGCAAGGGTTTTGTCGTAAGAAACGTTTCAGACCATCATGGTGTCAAAAAGGCATGGTCTAGCTAGTAACAAGTGATATGTCTCTCTATAAAAGACATGGCTTCTTGTAGGGAACTCTATTGTCTAGTGTTATCATGGTTCTCTAAGGTTTTGTTATTTTTCCCTACAAAATCTCGAGTCCAAGTAGATTTGTGCCTACAAAGTAATGTAGTGATTCAACTTTCTAAGGGGAATTTTACCTGCAAATTTGGAAACCTACATGTTGAATTCCAATGATAGCAACTTCAAGATTAACCTTTGCATTCTCTATAATTTCAACCTCAAATTTGGATACAACTTGGAGCCCAATCACTAGCAAAATTGACACTAGATCTATCAGGGAATTATAGGAATCTATCAAAAGGTCTTGTTCTTGTGATTTCCAATTAACAAATTGATTTGAGAGGGAGATGATATGGAGTTATATGTGGGGTTATTTTTGGCTTCGTGGAGTAGCACAACTCTAATTGTTCTTACAAGAGGTTTACTAATGGCATATGCAAAGGTTAGGGCATATATATAGTGTGTGTTGTTATTACACATCATTTTTTAATTGATTAAGACTTTAATAGTTTGTTGTGAACATAAATATTCTTGGTTCTATAGTATATGTGAAAAATCAGTGTCAGGGTCTAGATCTTGTGGTCATCAATGGACAAACTGATTTGGGAGTGAGACAATCTAGAGTTCCATGTCTAGTTAGCTTTGGATTTGTTCCTCGTTTATAATTTATACATATGTGTTCAGTGTGGAAGTGGGCTCAACTACATAGTTATCATCACGACAAAGGATAGCACAACCCCCATTGTTCTTTATAGATGGGGTTTACTTATAGAATACATTAAACTTAAGGTATATATACAATGTGTGTTGTTATATTCATGATTACGTAATAGATTAAGGCTTTATTGGCTTGTCTTAAACATGCATGTTGAACTTGGATCTATTATGTGTATGCAGAATTTAGAGCAACCTTATTTTATTAGGGATTTTAAAAAAATCATTTAATGATGGAATTTAGGTGCATTTAAGGATCTTTTTGGAAGAGTTTCAATGCTAGTAAAACTCTTCATATTATAGTGAAATCTTATTTTCATTGTGAATTGTAAACACAAAGAATGTAGACTTTGATATATTACTATAAGGGATGTGCTCTCTACAAGTTTGAAATAGATAATAAGAACCTTTTCATATAAAATGATGATTTATCAATGTTAGATATTCATATCAATGTTGACATTCATATCAATATTGCGGATGATGAGACAATGTACAGAATACTCCAAAAAAGCTAATATTAGTAACATGAGTTTTAGTTGACACAAGAACCTTGGTTGACACATGAGTTTATAGTTGACACATGAGTATTTAGTTAGTAAAAGAAAGAGTTTTTAAAAAGAAAGTAAAAGGTAACTTAGTAACTTTACCTCTACTAATTGTCTTCATGACCATGTTCACAATTACATGTTTCTCTAAGTTAGTTGTGTGTTTTTAAAAATAGAGCAAGAAGTAACTTTCTCAAGTTAGCTTTACAAATCATCCTATTACAGTTTTTGCAATTACCTATTTAATTTCCAAATTTGTGATGGAACAAAGACCTCCACGGAGACATTTCTTATGGACCATTGAAACTCATAAAAACAAAACGATACGTAATTGGTGGCACCAATACCTTTACCATTCATTTGTTATCATGTCAACGGATATTCACAATTACGTTTCTTATCACATTTAAGCATTAAAAGTTATTAAAACTAGCACAGCCGCTAATTTGCGGCTGAGAACGCCGAAAGGTCGTCAGTCTGAACCTCCTCGCTCCTTTGTTGATGCGCACTCGCTCATTTGTTGATGTGCACTCCAATCATTTCATATTCTTCATGGAAATCGTGGCCAACACATCAAACGCGCGCGGAGGTTGAAACGCTTCACTTCACATCCACACGGCCATAAACATCCGCACTAGTAAAAAAATGATTGTGCGTAAAACTTTTTAATTGGCATCCAATACCCACGCGGCCACACCTATCCGCCCAATAACAATAATTTAGTAAATTGTGGCCAGCTTAATAGATTATCTCTTAATCACTGAACGTGGCAATCTGGTGGTGAGCAAGTAATTTTTTAATCTTATTTAGTAAATGTAAAAAAGTAATCACATAAACGGACGTCTTTATAAATGAGCGGAAATTAATTTATCAAAATCTCATCCATTGATTAGAGAGGACGACGAAGAATATGCTAGCATCTTCAATTGCCAACCGTAAGATTGAAATTTATGATTAAAAGATGATTAATTGTGCCCATTGTCAATAGGTATACGCCTTTCGGCGTAATTACATCTCCTTCACTATTTTTTCCTATATTCATTTGGCCATCGAGAGTCTTAAGACCATCTTGTACTTCATAACTTTTACAAATCACTTTGTTTAATTTCTATTATAAAAGTAGTAAGTAATAGAGATAATGAATTTCAC
>ML786982.1:447016-464696 GCA_009831015.1 Picea engelmannii
ACCTTGACTGAGAATCATTATGGAAGCAAACCCTAGGCTAGATAGCCAAACAAAGGGTAGCGCACCTTTCCCCAAGGATAGTGCATCAAACAAGAGCTGATCAGATAGTCCAAACCCTAACCAAGAGATAGTCCAAGCCAAAGTGTAATCTGATAGTTGCAGCAGCTGCAACGGCAGCTCTCCTCCAAACTTGCGCACAAACTAGGCAACTACAATGCGCACAAGTGTTGCTCTGCAATTCTGAGAATGCTTGCCAGAATGAAGATTGGCCTCCTGTATGTATACTAATTCTGGCTAACTGCCTATTCCAACTTCTTATTCTGGGTATCTGTCTATTCAGTATATATTATTTCTTCTGGCCGACTTCTTCTCTTGGAGGCTAATAACCTAATACAAATTATCCTCTTGAGTCGACATGTCTTCTAGGGTTATTAGCCAACTCATTAGGGTTTCTTCTTGATTCCTGAAATATTCTATTCTCGTCAAGTTTACACGTGGAGGTAAATACCTCCCGCAGCTACCATAATATCAACACTCCCTCCTAGCTAGGGAGGTATTATAGGTAATGGTCTTGAGCACAAACATATCATTCACCAGATAGCATCAACATAGTTGTATAGACTATCTCATGACTATATCATGAGCACCGTCATCACCATTAGTGTCATCAGCTGCATCATCTCTCAAAACCATACTCTATCTGAGTAATTAGATATGATGTTGGATAAGTCACTCACACCACGGAGTGACACATGAGCCATTCTTCTAATCTAGACATATATCCTAGAAGAATAAATGTCCTGAACCATTTTCTGTCTGGGAAATCTTTGTCCATTAATCATCCATCTAGCTGATAATCATTTTCAACACTGTTGATAGTCTTCAAGGAATTCAGAACAATATCATTCAATAGAACACAACTATGTCTATCCATAGTAGTACACAACTACAATCCAATGGTACACGACCACACTAAGTAGCACATAGGTACTTTATCATTGACATATAGTCACAAACAGTGGAACACATCCACCACAGTAGTATACATCTACTGTCTAGAGACATACAGTCTTCATAACAATCATTTGATATCAACCTGCACCAAAACAATGTTATGATATAAACTGAATCGTATGGGCCATTCTTCCACTCACATTTGTGAGATCTTAGAAGAACATCTTCCCTTAGAAGTTCAAACATCAATGATGAGCTATCTGGACTATTCTTCTCAAGCAAGGAAGAATAATTGTCCTAATTTCTGAGCCTGGACCATTCCCCACCCTAGGTCATTCCTTCGGCACTAAACAAAGTGCAACCTGGAAAGAATGAATCTGCCCTAAGGAATGCATGTCTCTGATTGTTGAACCTAGACCATTCCCCACCTTGGGCCATTCCTCCGACACTAAACAAAGTGCAACCTGGAAAGAAGGAATCTACCTAAGGAATGACTGTCCAGACCATTTCCAAA
The DNA here is from genome assembly GCA_009831015.1 of Picea engelmannii. NCBI lineage: Eukaryota > Viridiplantae > Streptophyta > Pinopsida > Pinales > Pinaceae > Picea > Picea engelmannii. Next base: position 448,485 of record ML786982.1, read on the forward strand.
GGAAATGACTGTCCTACACCAACCTCCAAATTGGACCATTCCCCATGTTAACCACAATGGGAAATCGTTGTCCGGTGAGGTGGGTCGGTCTTCTTGAGTAACCCTCAAGAAGAGAGACTACCCTAGACCATTCCCCATGTTAACTGCAATGGGAAATCGTTGTCTATGGTACATCAGTAATCCATCAAACCACTTTCATTACAAAAATGACTGTTTGATCTGGAAAGGAAGTGCTCATCCTAGACCATTTTTTGAACTGAAAAATGACTGTCCATAAATCAATAACACATCAGTGCTCCCTCCCAACCTGAGATTCATCTCTTCCTTTTTCAATAAGGAAGTTGTCTCCATGAGCTCCAACTTTAGTATGCAAAATCTTTCATCTTGGATAGTAGCTTTACCAAAATGTCTTCTTATCTGCTCATCTATGGAGATATATATATTGGAGAACCACTTTCGCCTTTATGGACTTCATCATGGAGAATGTAATGCTTGATCTCAAATGTACTTTGGTTTTTTTGGAACATTGGTTTTCTCTGGAGGCTTCATATAGCTCTGATCAATAAGGTATATCATTGTTGGATTCCTTGTTGTTTCTTGCTAGCTCACAACATCGTGACCAGGGTCAAACTGGAACATATCCAAGTGATACTTCTTTGGCCATCATGAGAGTTTGTCATGGATTAGTGATTCATCACCCTAAGCTTATGAATAACCAGAAAGTCTTTACCACACTTCTGTTTTGTTTTGGAGGTTCTCCACCAAGTTGTCTTCTTCCATCTACATACAAGGGTCTCTTTCTAGTATAACTCAAAGCCTTGAGGTTGCTCTGCATGTAAACTCCAACCCATGGATATTGCAGATGATATATTGGCTCATGTAGAGGTATGGTTGGTTTACTGGAACAAGTAATCATCATAGTCTTCTCCCTCCATCTGGGAGAACCTCTAGTCCTCGATCTCGCAATGCTTTCATTCATAAGTCTTTCATACATTGTTCTTCATCACAACTTTTAGTTCCTCTACTTGATTTCTTTTAGTGAGTTCGTATCAGGTTGGTAATCTTGTGATTCTGGATACAATGACTAGTTGTTTTGGCTTCTCTTCCTTTCTTGGAATCTTCATGTTCTTCCTCATGTTTTTCTTTATCTCTTGGGTCCATGGAGTTTCTTATAGATTCCATGCCCTAAATATTCCACTTCTTCCTTTCATCATAGGATCACGGATGTGGATGGACAACCAGGGATACTTTAAGGCTTCTCTTCGAGGAAGACTTCTTCTAAGATCGAAATGAACATGTACTTATTTTCATGGCTGCTACCATGGATATATACTTCATCATTTTTCAATGGATCATAGGATTATCTCCCTCCTAATCCTTGCTTCATGTACGAGTACATGCTCTTCTTTATATAATCGGCTCCCTCCATCTAACAAATTCCATGCTTATGTCTGCATCCTTATTGCCTTCTGCAAAGTGTCATAAGTATTTCTCCAATTTCCTCTTGATCGTTGACTTCTTTATGTCTTTGCTTCTTCTAAGTTTCTTCAAGATTGATTATGATTTCGGCTTATCTTGTAATAGCTTCCACATGATTTGTTTGGTGTATTTCATCCTTTCATGTGTATTATCTGACTTGTATAATGATAGCAATCCTTATCTTGTTTTCTCTTCCATAGGTATAGTTCTTCTTGGAACATATTATCTTCTAAGAGATAGATATACAATATATGTACAGAGACTATGCAAACAATATATGTACAAGAACTAAAAAGAGTATTGTTACCTTGTCTTTAGAAGAAGAAGTATGGTTTATCCTGCTTGGTCTTCTTTGTAGGTTCCTTTTCTTCGACAATTGATGCTTCGTGTGTCCCCTTCCTTTTCTTTACCTCGGGACAATGACTCTTGTAGTGACCATACTTTCGACAGCTGAAGCATTGTATTTCTGACATGTTGTTCTCTTGATTTGGCTTCTTCCTTAAACCAAACTTCCTTTTGTTCCTGAAATTCTTGAATCTTGTTGTAAAGGCTTGATCATCGTACTTCTTTTGGGGTTTCTCTTTTGCACTGATCCTTGATTCTTCTTGAGCACAGCAAGTCCAAAGTTCTTCAAATGTAGGATACTCCTTCCTTGTGTTCATGCTTGCGGCAAATGCATCCCATGTCTTGGGAAGACCACCGAGTACTATGTTTACCAATTCATTCTCTGAAATGATCTCTTCAATAGCTTGTATTTGATCTCTTAACTAGGAGATTCTTACAAAATATGATGTTATGTTGTCATCATCATTCATCTTCATGTCACGGAGCTCATTCTTCAAACTCATTACTTGTCCAATGTTTCTAACCAAAAAGAGGTTTGTTAGGGCATCGTACATCTTGTTTGATGAGTCAAGATAGGAGATGTAGGGTATCAAGTGGTCCTTTATAGTGTCCACTATGATACTCATGGCATTGATGTCACCGTCTTTGAACTTTTCCATAACTGCAACGTTCTGTGGTTCTTTCTCTTTTCCTTCTTCAAACTCTGGTTTCACGATCTTTCCTTTCACAATATCCAGCACTTTATTCTTGGCAAGGATGAGTTCAATCCTTGTCTTCCATGCTCTGAAGTTAGAAGCTCCATCTAACTTTGTTTCTGACTTCATAGAGTAAGTCATAGTTGCTTTGACTTGGTCAACCCTAGATTTGACCAAAAACTCAAATTTGACGTCTTGGCTTGTTGAGAGTACTAGGAGATGCACTAGGATAGGGTGCACAGATCTATCCAGAAATTAGGTCAATCCTTTCACTTAAGGTGCCTCAACGAGAGGATTAGGGTTTATGCAACTGCACCTGCTAGTAACCCTAGCAGCAGTGCTTTGGTGACTGCTCCTACTAGAAACCCTAGCGATGGTTCTTCAACGAGCTTAATATCCTTAAGGCTATGCTTCCTTCCAGCGGTTAGACTGAATGAAGGAGGTGTGGGCCCATAACCTGTTAGAATATAATGGGTGTGCTCATTTTACCATCGATAATATCACTATTGTCACCCAACCATAGGCCAAAGCCACCCTTCGAGCACCTTAACCTTGACTGAGAATCATTCTGGAAGCAAACCCTAGGCTAGATAGCCAAACAAAGGGTAGTGCACCTTTCCCCAAGGATAGCGCATCAAACAAGAGATGATCAGATAGTCCAAACCCTAACCAAGAGATAGTCCAAGCCAAAGCGTAATCTGCTAGCTGCAGCAGCTGCAATGGCAGCTCTCCTCCAAACCTGCGCACAAACTGGGCAATTGCAGTGCGCACAAGTGCTACTCTGCAATTCTAAGAATGCCTACCAGAATGAAGACTGGCCTCCTGTATTTATACTAATTCTGGCTAACTGCCTAGGCTGACTTCTCATTTTGGGTATCTATCTGTTCAGTATATATTATTTCTTTTGGCCGAGTTCTTCTCTTGGAGGCTAATAACCTAATAAAAATTATCCTCTTGAGCCGACATGTCTTCTAGGGTTATTAGTCAACTCATTAGGGTTTCTTCTTGCTTTCCGAAATATTCTATTCTCGACAGGTTTACACGTGGAGGTAAATACCTCCTACAACTACCATAATATCAACAGGGAGGAGTCATAACGACTCTTTCTGGAGTCCCAAGATATGACACACCCAGGATCAAAGGGACTATTCAGGGACAGAGTGTCATTTCCTTGATAGATGGTGGGGAAACCCACAATTTCATTGATGTTGCACCAGTAGCTAGGAGAGCACTACAAACCAAGGAGTTTAAGGTTTTTGATGTTGCAGTAGTTGATGGTCACATGGTAGAGTGTTTGGATTGAGTTCCAAACTTAGAGGTACGTCTGGGAAACTACACAATGAAGGATACATTCTATGTGGTTGACCTTTCTGACACAGATGTGGTATTGGGAGTCCAATGGTTGATCACCTTCGGAAATATTTCTACCAATTACCAAACACTTGAGATGGGATTCAAAGATATTGAGGGGAAGAATATTGTATGGAGGGGTATGTCATTAGGGAACCTAGGACAGTGTCATCAAAGAGGATGGAGAGGATCTTCAGACATTGGGGAGTAGCATATGCAGCAGAGTGTGTGATCACCATGCGGAAGGATTCAGATAGTCATCAGCATTATCAGGCAGAGATCAGGGCTTTGTTGAGTTAGCATGAGTAAGTTTTTGGTTTGATGCCGCGGGGGAGACCGCCAGACAGAGGGTTTGAGCACACCATCGAGATGGAGAAGGGTGCAAAATCTGTGATTACAACACCATATCATCATCCTAGGAGGTTCAAGGATGATATAGAAAGAGAAATTAAGGAATTTCTAGCTATGGGACAAATCAGGCCTAGTAGTAGTCCATTTGTTTCTTTAGTAGTCTTGGTCATGAAGAAGGATGGTACTATGAGGATGTGTATAGATTATCATTCTTTGAACAAAAAGACAATCAAAAACCGGTATCCTATCCCATGCATTGATGAGTTGATGGATGAACTGCATGGGGCAGTTTTCTTCTCGAAGATTGATTTACGATATGGATACCATCATATCAACATTAGAGAGAAGGATATAGAGAAGACAACATTCATATGGCATTATGGATATTTTGAGTTTTTGGTTATGCCATTTGGGCTAACCAATGCACTAGCCACATTCCAGTCTTTCATGAACCATATATTTCAAGATCACTTGAGGAAATCGGTATTGGTGTTCTTCGATGACATATTGATTTACAACAATACATGGGAGGAGAATCTAAAACATTTGGATGAGGTACTCAACATTATGGATGCACGGTCATTGTATGCAAAGGAGTCAAAGTGTGAGTTGCGCATGACAAAGTTGCTTTACCTGGGTCACATTATCGGCACACAGGGCTTGCAGGTGCATCAGGAGAATATCATGGCCATCTTGGGTTGGCCAACACCCAGGAATCTAATAGAGTTGAGGAGTTTCTATGGATTATGCAGCTACTATAGCAAGTTCGTGAAGGGATTTTAACATTTGGAGGAACCACTCACCGACCTCACCAAGCAGGGAGCCTTCATATGGACTAGCGAGTTGTAGAAGGCATTTGAGCATATGAAGGTAGTCATGGGCACATGCCCGGTACTAGCATTGCCCGATTTCACACTACCATTTGTTTTGGAGTGTGATGCATCAGGAGAGGGGATCGTAACAGTGTTGATGCACGGGGGACACCCCATTACATTTGAGAGCAGGAAGCTTAGTTAGCTAGAGAGGTTGTATCCAATTTACGACAAGGATATGCTGGAAATAATGCATGCTTTGACCAAATTCCGACAGTACTTGGTGGGCAGCAAATTTGTGGTCAAGACAGACCATAATAGCTTGAAGTATTTCCTTGAGCAAAAATATCTCAGGGAGAGGCAACAGAAGTGGGTGACAAAGGTCCAAAACTTTGATTTTGACATAAAGTATGTCAAGGGAAAGAAAAATATTGTGGCGGATGCACTGTCTAGGAGAGCAGCGACTTTTTCCTTGATGGAGATCTCAACAGATTGGAAATCACACTTGTTAGTAGAGTATTCCAAGAATAAGTTTGCATGTGAGTTATTGGACGGACAAGTATAGGATGATAGGTACAAAGTCATAGATGATTTCATCTTCTATAAATATCGAGTTTACCTAGTACCCGAATCTAGTCTCAAAAGGAAGATCTTGGCGGCAGTACACGACTCACCTTTAGCAGGCCATCAGGGCTTCTTCAAGACATATAGACAGGTTAGGGAGAGATTCTCTTAGAAGGGTATCAATAAGGATGTGATGAGACAAATCAACGAGTGTGTGACTTGTCAGGGAAACAAGTTAGAGCAAACACTCCCAACAGGGTTGCTTCAACCACTCCCTATTGTTGGCTTGGTTATAATTAACTCCATATCCCATTCAATTATTGGCTTGGTTAGAATTAACTCCATATCTCATCCAATTGGCTTGGTTAGAACCCATTTGATATCAGGGGAAGGTGCTTTATTTGAGCCATCCAACACATTTTTCTGATACTTATAAACATTAGGGCATCACATTCAGTCAATGGAGTTGCAACGTGTTCGATAGACAAAGGAGAGATCATAGATTCTCATATCTACTCATTCAAAGGGCTAGCGAGACAGATCCTTCCAACCCATTGGAGAGGGAGGCAGGGTGCTCCATTCAAGATAGATTCCATCATATTATAACGATGGAATCTACTTGGGTGACTCTTTCAGTGTTAGCCAATGTCAGGGCATTCCCATCAATTAGATAGATTACTTTCGACAGTTCCAAAGACATCCAGGAGCCTAGCAGCAATAGATCCATCTAGGGTGAGTCTTCTAGGGAAGAAGGAGACTTCATTGGGTCAGATATTATCATATTCAGAGGAGTATTGCTCGTACATGCATCAAATTCATCTTCTGACAGCAGATCCAAAGTTGCATGCAATAGTAAATCCATGGATGTCACAGATCAGGATTGCATGTCAATGATTTGTTGACACATGTTAGTTCTAGGTATTGTTCCATGCTTTTATTAGTATTAATTAAAAAAAAATACCTTGTAGGGGTAACAAAATACCCCTACAAGGTAAATCAGTTGTAAATCCCAATGGGCCCCACGAAGAAGGCCCCTTTCGGCGCCCATGATAGTCATTTAATTGTACTCAAAACGGACGAACCAAAAATCAAATAATCCTTTCCCAACCCACTTCTCCCTTTCAGTTCTTGGGTTTTGACCCCCCAACCTATGCCCCATAAGTCTTGTGGCCTACCACCTAGCCACAAGCACATTTTTTTAAATATTATGGAATTGTTAAGTGTTATTTCGTGGAAAAAGAATCGGTTTATGGCCAAATGCATACAAAACGCAATGTGTATTTGGCCATATGCAATCAATATCTACTCATCGAACGATTTTCAACCAATTTATTTGATTTTGGGTATCAATAGAGTCATTAACACTACCTATTATCCCTATGAACTTATAGGTAACATACAATTGAGATAAGGATTGCTTTGGCAAAACCTTAACCACCTTTGGGATAAACTTCTAAGAGACCTTAGGAAAAATCTTAGGTATGAACACTTCCAACCTTATGGTGGGGCAGGACATAGATCTAGAAAAAACCCCTATGAGGTCACCAATAGTATTAAAATTCAAATGTCAAATACTCTCGTGTTAAGGTTTATTGTACTTATAAGTATTGTTACCCCAACACAAACATCCATTGGGGGGGGAATTTAACAATAAATAAATGTTGGATTTTTAATTCCATGTGTCATCCTTTAATAATAAATGGATTGTAAGGGGTGGCACTTGCAGGGGGGTCATTCTTGATCTCGAGGGTAACGTGGAAAACACTTTCAAATGGGGTCTGGGCATAGTTACAAATAACCAAGAAAAGGCTCTTGCTTTGTACCAAGGTTTGAGAATTATTGATGATAGGCAATGCAAGAGACTAATTTCTTTTGGGGATTCGTCGTTAATCATTATATTGATTATTAAGGACTCTTGTCCGAGAAATTGTGCTCTTATTAGATCAATCTCCCTAATTAAAAAATAAGTCTCTAAGTTTGAGAGCATCGAATTCTATCATGTCCTCAAGGATCTCAACTAGCACGCTAGTTGAATGGCCAATAAAGAAACCAAGTTAGATCATTGTAATCCTAGTTTAAAATATGGGGAATATTGTTTATCTATCCCCTAATTTCATGTCATTAATATTTATGATTATCCAAATCATGTTGAATCCTTGGCTCTTAACTTCATTCGAGGTGGATGTATACCAAGGTCAGTGGTTGGGATGCACACACAATGTGGTCCTTTCACACATGTTTCCTTCAATGAAAGCTTGAGCTATTCAACCACTTCAGCTCATGATTTTGGATGTAGGTGGGATTATGGTTTCAATCATGAGGAATAGATGTTTATTGTGGGTCTATGGATTACCATTTCAGTGCAATTGGGTTTGAATCAGGGATTAAAGTCACGTGGTTTTACAAGATTGAGGGGCATTGGTGGTTTTTGTGACTCTTCTAGTGATGGTGGTTTGTGTGGTTCTTGTGGCTATAGTATTTGTGTTTCTATGGCCCTGCAACCTGCTCTATTCAAGTATGTGGGGTTGTTTTTTCCATATCTGATTGTTGGTGCTATTTCCTATTTATATTTGGTGACTCCAATGGTTTTTGTGGCCCTCGGTAGATTGGTGGTTCGTGTGGTTTCTATCGTGGTCATAGCTACTTCTGTGGCATCTTGTCAACCAAGGAACTTCGATTTCATGGGGTTTCTCTCTTCATCTCATCTCCAATGGCGCCATTCTTTGTTAAAGGTAAGCGGTCAACTCTATATTATTAGCCTAGTTTGGTTGCTAGATGTTGATATTAGGTTTTCTAAACTGTGTGGTTTGGGATAAAACAGGGTTATTTTTGGGTTTATGTTGGGATCTCCCAATGGATCACAAACATGTTGACCAGTGCCCTTTGTGTGAGACCATGGAAATTCAATGAGTGTTAAGAAGACATGAGGCTCATATTGTTGGCAAAAAAACCTCAATTACATCATTTTCAGATAGAATGCAAACTCGGGAAGCTAATAGGGATAATGAAGTCACTTTGTTAATGGAGACCCTACTCCACCAAAAACAACAAATTATGGATTTACAGGACAAATGTGTATCCCTTAAGCAAACAATTGTTGGATTTGTTAGAATTAACTCCACATCCCACTCAATGGCTAGACTCTCCATTAGTTCAGTTGGGGATAAAGAGGAAGAAATTGTCCATCGACATCCAAAGGACAAGTAGATGGTGAACACAAATCAAAATTCGGCAACAAATGAAATGTAGCAAGAAGAAGTTTATGAGCAACTTGGTCTTAATTATTAATGTCATATGTATTTTAAAATTTGTTTGTTGTTAGTAGTTTTTGTGCGAGCGTATACTTTCAATAGATTTCATAAAACCTTTTTGAAGGAATGTAACATAGTATTAGAATGTTAGATCCAAACTCTGGACATGTCAAAGAGTTTTGTTGAATAGTCCCATTATATATATTTACAAACTATATATGCGGCTCCAACATTTTTCTAATACAAATATAACCATTTCTCTCAAAAATAAATAAATAAATTGTATATAACTTAGTTTTTAATAAAATATCAATTTTATTAGCCAAATATTATATCTATGTCCTAGAAGAAATTTCTTCCATTAACCTTTCGTGCTTACCATATAGGCACCATGGAACAAAACTAAAATGCAAACTCATTGAGTATGATAACACAATTATGACAAGGAGGTAAAACAAGGTTACCTATGATTTGCCTGTGGTTCACTCATAAGTGTATCAATTCTTTTGGTTTTGTAGATAGACTTTTGTAAGCATAAGAAGGTTGAGAAAACAAAATGGCTTATGGATCGAGAAGGAGCTCCTCATCCATTTTCTGGTGAAAATCCAACCACAACTCTACCTTCTTTCAAACTTTTTAACAATTTATGGCCATATGAAATGAGTATCTACCCATAGAACAATTTTCAACCAATTTCATTTATTTTGGCCATCAACGGAGTCAGTAACACTACTTATTACCCCTATGAACTTATAGGTAACATGCAATTGAGATAAGGATTGCTTTGGCAAAACCTTAAAGGTATGAACACTTCCAATATTATGGTGGGACACAACATAGATCTCACAAAAACCCCAATGAAATCAGCAATAGTATTAAAATTCAAATGTCAAAGAATAGCATGTTAAGGTTTACTAGACTTAAGCATTGGTACCTCGACACAGACATCCATTGGGAGAAATTTTTCACAATAGATAAATATTGGATTTATAATTCCACGTGTCATCCTTTAATAATAAACAGATTATAATGGATGGCACATGTGGGGGGATCATTCTTGATCTTGAGGGAAACTTGGACAACACTTTCAAAAGGGGTCTGGGCAGAGTTACAAATAACCAAGCAAAGGCTCTTGCTTTGTACCAAAGTTTAAGGATTATTAATTATAGTTAATGTAAGAGACTAGAATTTCTTTTGGAGATTCATCATTAATCGTTATATTACTTATTAAGGCATCTTTCCCAAGCAATGGTGATCTTATTAGATCAATCTCCCCAATCAAAAAAGAAGTCTCTAAGTTTGATAGGATTGAATTATATCATGTCCTCATGGAGCTCAATTAGCACATTGATTCAATAGGCAATAAAGCAACCAAGTTATATCATTGTAATCTTAGGTTAAAAGATGGGGAAGTTTATTTCTCTATCCCCTAATTTCATGTCATTCAGATTTATGATCATCCAAAGCATGTTGAACACTTGGCTCTTAACTTCATTTGGGTTGGATGTATGCCAAGGTTGGTGGTTGGAATGCACACACGGTGTGGTCCTTTCACACATGTTACCTTCAATGCAATCCCAAGCTATTCAACCACTTTGGCTCATGATTTTGGATGTGGGTGGGATTATGGCTTTCAAGTGTGAGGAATTGATGTTTATTGTGGATTTGTGGATTACCCTTTCAGTGTAATTGGGTTTGAATCAAGGTTCAAAGTCACTCTTTAAACTACCCCTGTGGGATCTCAGCTCTAGATTTTGGTTGGCTCTGAGGGAATTTGCCTCTTGCTTGAATGGAATCAAAGGATTGGGATTGGCCATGGAGTGGAGTTGTGCTTCAGACTAGCATGGTTTCATTAGATTGAGAGGATTGGTGGTTTCTGTGGCTCTTCTGGTTACGTTGGTTGTGTGGTTCTTGTGGTCCTCCTTGTGGCAGCATTCTCTATGCTTCTATGGCCCTGCAGCCTACTCTCTTCAAGCATGTGGGGCTACTTTTGCCTTGTCTCAATTTTGGTGCTATTGCCTATTTTGATTGAGTGGCTTCAATGGATTTTGTGGCCCTCACTAGATTGGTGGTTTTTGTGGTTTCTATTGTGGTTGTGAATCCTTATGTGGCTTGTTAACAAAGGCACTTCAAAATCTTGGGGTTGCTCTCTTCAGCTCATCTTTGGTGGCACCATTCTTCGTTAAAGGTAAGTGGTCAACCCTCTGTTATTGGCCTAGTTTTGTTGTCAAATACTGATATTAGGTTTCCTAGACTGTGTGTGGTTTGGAATCATAAATGATTTTAGGGGCTAAATTTCACAATTGGGCTAATTTTCCATGGTTTTTCCCAAAAATCGATTCACCCAAATTACACAGAATAATTGTTTTGAGTTTATGTTGGGAGCTCCCAATGGATCATGAGCATGTTGATCGGTGCCCTTTGTATGAGACCTCGGAAATATGGACTACATCATTTTCAAATAGAATGCAGACTCGAGAAACTAATACGGATAACAAAGTTGTTTTGTTGATGGAGACCCTACACCACCAAAAGCAATAAATTACATATTTACAAGTTGAATGTATATTCCTCAAGCAAATGATCGTTGGTTTGGTTAGAATTAACTCCATATCCCATTCAATGGCTAGACCATCCATTGATTCAGAAAGGGATAAAGAGGGAGAAAATGTCTACCAGAAGCCCGAGGACGTGGAGATGGTAAACACGGATCAAATTATGTAACTAATGAAATGTATAGAGAAAAGTTTATGAGCAACTTGGTCTTAATTAGTAATGTCATATGTGTTTTAAAGTTTATTTGTTGTTAGGAGTTTATGGGAATGTACATACTTGAGATTTTACAAAATCTTTTTGCATAAACGTAATGTAGTATAAGAATGTGAGATCCAAAGTCCAGACAGTTTTGCTAAATAATTTCATTGAAAATATTACCATTTCTATTAAAAATAAATAGTTTTGCTAAATAATCTCATTAAAATTATTATCATTTTTATTAAAAATAAATATATAAATGGTATAAAAGTTAGTTTTTTAATAAAAGATTAATTTTAGATATTAATTTTATAAACCAAACATTATACGTATGTCGTAGAAGACATTTTTTCCATTTTTTCCTTTAACCTTCCGTGCTTACCATAAAGGCACCATGAAACAAAAATAAAATACATATTCATTGAGTATGATGACACAATGACGACAAGTAAGTGAAACAAGGTTACCTATAATTTGCACGCGGTTCACAATAGAAGTCCTCCAATTCTTTTAGTTTTGTAGATAGACTTTTATAAGCATAAGAAGGCCGAGAAAACAAAGTTTTGTAGATAGATTTTCGTAAGCATAAGAAGGCCGAGAAAACAAAACCGCTTATGGATCGAGGAAGGAGACCTGTTCAAAATAGTGCCAATAGAATTAGATTTGGTTGCTTCAACTGTTCAACGCCGAGCTGAGGTATCTGCCGCGTAACAAACATTACATGGAAGTTTCTGAAAAAAAACATTTAGAAAATGGGAAGGATGGGAGGCAGTGGCCTCTCTCGATCCGAGCGTTAAGTTTAAGAAAATACTCAGTCTACGCGGTTCCAGATATTCCATGGATATGCATTATTTTAACAAAAACAAAATTATATACTCTGGACGCGCAGAGACAGACACGCTAAAGCTGGGCCTTAAATAATCACGTATATCTATTTATTAATTACTAATGTGTCATTATTTCATAATCACGTTATCAAATGATCGTGATCGTCACTTTTCATTGAATTTCTTAATGGAAAATGTTGGGAAGCTCTCTGGTTTACTCACATGGTAGGAATTTGAAAACAAATGGGATTTTTTATTATATTCACGATCAAACTGATTCAAATAATTGAACAATCAAATTCCATCCGAAATCTCAACCTATAACCGGCCTTTGACTGATTATGTATATACATTTATTAATTTCCTTCATATTCACGTTATCCAATTACATTACAAATAGAAGTTTTCCACGCGCTATTCTTTGTTATATAAGACGCCTCTCTCTCCTATAATCTCATCTCCATTTAGATATTCTTGAGCCCACAGAAGTCATTCTGTCCATTCTACTGTGATCGAATTCCATTCCATTCCGAATTTTGAAGGAGAAGATGTCTCATCACCACCAGCACAAACATCATGAGCATGGGCACCACCATAGCAGACACCATCAGAATGAAGAGGAAATCAGAAGGCCGGGGATTGTTTACTATGGTGAACCGGCGACCCAGAGAGCAGATCTGTACGCTGCAGAGTACGAGAGGACCATGAAGGAGCAGAAACATCATAAACAGATGGAGCATGTAGCGGAAATGGGAGCAGTCGCTGCAGGAGCGTTTGCAATGGTAAGATATATTTTGGGTCCTTAATCTCAATTTTCAACCCATATATCGACTTGAATGTATTTTACTATACCATAGCTAATTCTGGCTGAGATCTATTAACAAAACAAAACAATACACATATAGGGGATATCACAGAGAAAATGATTGTTGGTAATTCGATTTGAACTTGTGATCTAAAATTTGTTGGTCAACGACCAAGAATTAACCCTAACCCTAATCGTATTGATATAATATTACGTGTATGCAGTACGAGATGCACGAAGCAAAGAAGGATCCAGAGAACGCCCACAGGCACAAGGTTGAGGCAGAGATTGCTGCAGCTGCTGCAGTTGGAGCAACGGGTTACGCCTTGTACGAACATCACCAGACGAAGGAAGCTCATGGCAAAAAACATCACCACCACCACCACTAGCTGCCCACTGCAAAGCATTTAAAATGATTTCCTGCTTTACCTAAAGAAGTTAGTCATGTATTTGATCACTGTTTCCAGCTTCCTTTGTTGTTTGAATTTTGTATTCGGTGTGGTGTTATGAGATTCATATCAAATTGAAGTCAACTGATTCGTCTGGCCACTTCCATCTTCAATTCTCACTGTGTTTTTCTATATTTGTCTGTCAGATCCAAAAGATCTTATTGTGAATAAGAACAATAACCATTTTTATTGTGAATATGGAGATTGTGATTCCTCCAGCACCGTTCCAATATTTTATTTCGGGCAAAAACTTGTACCAGGATGAGGACTTTAATATCGACACGATTTCACCTTCCGGAAAAACCACTATTAACAATGTTGATATCATGTATGCGATACCGTTTAAGCACAATCTAAAAAATTAGTATATTCACCATGTTTTTGGAAAATATTTTCTATTGTTTTCGAAAGCTAACTAAACCTAGATTTTTGTTGAAATTATATAATAAAAAAAAATTAAAAAAAAAACTATGAAAATAAAATGGGAAAATGATATAATATTGAATAGACCATTCAATGAGTCATTGAATCCACTAGCATCAAATTCACCACCTCACATGGAAGAGATCAATAAATTCACCCTCTAGAAATTGCACCACCTAAAAAGGAAAAGATTCCTAACTTTTAAACCCTCAACTCGGTTTCATATGTTGACATTGATTAAGAACGTAAGAGGGAATTTCAAAGGATCTTGATTGAGGGATAGTTTAAACCTCAATTGAGGCCTTGTTGGGTGAAGTTGGGGTACTCGATAGACGTATATACCTCGATGGTCAATCCACGTGCTTTATGTAAAAAATACAAAAACAAATAGTACAAACAAATATTCTCACATGTTATATGCTTAGTTCATAAACCTTGTGTTAAAATTACAATAAAATATATAATGTGGATAATTCAACAATTAAGATGGGAATAGAGCAAAAGAACAAGAAAATATGATAGTTAATGACCTAATGAAGATGTGCAAGAGAAGGATAAAGAGAATGAGAAAAAGATAAACAAAATTGAAAGAACTTGACAATGTCATGCATGAAGAGAGAAACTCAACAAAAAATGTAGGTGATGCCATGCATCAAGAACCAAAGGTGTGGAAATTTCTTGGACAATTTGGATGTAAACATAAATGAAGAATTTGAGAATCTAGATTCTTTACTTAAGTGAAAACAATTAAGTTATTTTTGAGCAAAAATAATTTATTGCAAGGGCTCAAACTTTACATGATTGGTAAAACATGCAAAATTTAAAGCGGCAACAAATTTGTTAGGGAATCAAGATGCTAAACATGAAAATGAACATGAGAATGTATTGAAAGCATTCTCATTGTTTAGGAAATCTAGAAAACTCAATATTTGTGTTGCTCATGGGGAAATTAAAAATCGTTGAGACAAGAGACTTCAAAAGTAAAATGTTGGCAATACTGTCAAAATTACTCCATGTTTCAAGAAGTTGCAAAGGCATACTAAATCCAGGTTTCATATAGATGAAAACAATGAAGTTGTTTGTAGGGTTGTTATTTGTAGCCATCCCTACTAATATACACTTCCAAAAGGTGTAAGAGAGAAGGTGGAAGAATTTTGGGAAATCCATTCTCATGTTAATATCCCAAATCTAAAGCATTTTCTATGGTAATGCTTATCTAGAAGTCTGTATCATAAGCAATGAAAGTATGTTAAGGAGATGATACAAGTTGAATTATTTGTGGAATTTGAAGAAAGCAACCTTGATTTCGACATGGTTGTTAGCATGTTTGATAAATTGAAACCATGGTATATTAGACTCAACATTGTTCGTGACACTTGTTGTTGTCATTACCATGTTGAATTCCAATTTTATTATGACACATTCAAATATTTTTGCAAAAGGCATTGGCAAGATGACCCTCTTCGTCCCATAGCTCACAATTTTATTTATATGATTTATGCAAAAGGAATCATAAAGATGATTTTTTCAATAAAAGATGTGTAGGGGAAACAAGATGCCTTGAATGTGGCAATTTGACAATCTTCATATGAATTTTTCTATAGATCCTGCACACCTTATATTATCATATATCATAACCACATCAAAGAGATATTAGTATGTTACTATGAATATGTCGTCCTCTTTGGGTGTGGAATCGAAAAGGATTGATTTGTTTGAGGATGAGATACATGTTTTAGAATTCATGGGGAAGTTTCAACATTAGACTTGTAAATATATAAAACCCTCTCACAAATATAGGGGGCAAGCTTCCCAATTTAAACAATCTACTAAGGTATTTCAGTCAGGAATAATTTTATTAGTGGTATACTTCACCGAGAATTATACATTTGCTCCACATATTGTAATACCCTGGTTTTGATTCCTTGGATTAATAATGTATTTTTGTTTATTTGATGAAAGGTTGGAGTGCCTATAAAGTTAAAAGGTCGAAGTGCCTAGAAATGTAATACTTTGAATATTAATAATAAAAATGCATCCATGGCTACAAGACAGACAAGGACAGAGGTAGGGGGATATGATTCCGCAAGAGAGGGGGGTAAAGGGG
>ML786982.1:471635-488469 GCA_009831015.1 Picea engelmannii
GAGAGAGAATCGATTTGTGTTAACACGAACATGCACGTGTTCCTATTGCTATTAACGCGTGTGCACTTTAGGAATGTGTGCCCGTTCCTAAAGCGCACCCGCATTATTTGAATTTCATTTTTTTCCAGGAAGGAGTGACAACTCTAGCATATGTGTTTGTTGAGTTGGTTTCCTCGGATTTAGGTTCGAGACGACAAACCTAGTGGTTCGATATGCAAATACATAAAAACCTCCATTTTTTATAAATTCCTCTCCATATCTATGTTTTTGACGTTATTTTTGTATAGGTTATATAATTTAGTTATTGACAAAACTACAGTCATAGATAGAGTTGGTTGTTCAGATTCCAAATACACATTTTTTTTAAATTAACAATGTTTTCTATTTTTAATCTATTTTTGTCTTGACATATATCAAAATCCTAGAATACATACCTCTATTATTTCTACTATAACTTTTTGCCAGCTTAACTATTTCTTGAATGAGTTATATGCAGCACTAGAGGAGACCAATATCTACGATCTAAAAATAATAATTGTTTTGATCATGTTAAGACCCTCTTAGCCTGCACGATCAAAAGATGTTTTAATTTTAGGGATATGTGACTTTGATCATTTTTAAAAAATACAAAATTAATATGATAAATTTCCAAAAAATACACGGCACAAGAAAAACGGGTTCTCTACAAGTATACAAGTTTTTGGAACAAAATTCTATCGTTAAGGTACTCAACACCTGCACGAACAAAAACTTATACCTTATATTTTGTTGGAAAAATAAGATACCAATGTTAGAAAAAATCAAATTTGACATAGTTATTCACAATTTCTATGAATAAAATTTGTATATTCGGAAATATAATTCAATTTCCTAAGTTTCATCTTCTTACACCATATTCAAATTCATTGTAAAAGTACCTTTAATAATCCCTCCAAGTTAACATATTGTTTTTTTTCCAGGTTTGCATCGCCACTAACGCATCATGAGAGACCATCATTAGTGTGCACTCACCCTATTGTTCTTGGGTTGAATGGAAAATGAATTATGGGAGGAAAAGAGCCATTTTTTCGGTTGTGAGTAACTATTTATTATTCCATAAAGGAATGGATGCATGTGTGCATGAGAATGATGGCAGTTGTGAAAGAACTATCCACAGTTTAAAATCCTTAGAGTTTCCAACATTGAGATTTATTGACCAGTAGCACTGGAGCCCTGGAAAAGAAGTGGAACATCTTGAGGGACTGCATTACAGATAAAGGGGTTCATTTATTTGGGTTGTGCAGGATAAATGGGAAGATATCTGGTAAAGTAGGATTTTTGTGTGGTTGGGAAAACCATGATAACTTGTTAGCTAATTGTTGTGTGTTTTAGAATCGGCCTAGGACCTGTCCTTGTGGATTCATAGTGTTGGCTCGGAGGTGATTTGTTGTTGAGAGATAGAACAGTGTTGTCTACGGTTGGGTGGAACATCCGACATATGCAGCCATTTGGTGAATAATTTATTTAAGGATAAGTGTTCTATGTGTGTTCTCTGTATTTTTATATTCCCATGTGTATTAATTATCTCTATGTTGAGTTTATCATGCTTGTTGTTGTTATAAGATGCATTGGGAATTTTCTTATAACTAATTAGCATGTTCTTGAATATTGCATGAGTTCTTGGTTCACATGCATGTTTCTTGATTAATTAAAGAATGGTAACAGAAAATCAGAATTTTCCCAGAACACATAAATTTAGAGGTACACAGGCAAAGGGTACATCGCATATTGGTATCAGAGCAAATATTTTCATTTTGTTGGTACTCGGTACGTTACAGATTAGTATCGGAGAAAATATTTGGGTTTGTTGGTGATGAGGACGTCACAAATTGGTATCAAAGCGTCGGTTGCAGCGCTTGGGTTGTATGAGCTGACTTGTAGGTTGTTATTGTGCAGAGGTCAAGCTGGAAGTTGCTTAGGCACCTGAACAACTATTCTTAAAATTATGCGTTTTTTTTTGGAAAATTGGGCAAAATTTCCAAGTTCCATGGTGAATTTCAAATTTATTGATGCTAGTAATGTCAAGGGGTCGAGCATGGCATCAAGTGGCCATTAGAAGAATTGAAATTTGCCAAGGGAATCTTAATTACAGAATTCCATGGCGGCCTTGACAAAAATTTTGAAATAAGGCATCCTTGAAAAATTGGAAAAATTATGAATTTTGGGGAAATTTCAATATTTTCCATACATGACGTCAGTGGTGACATGGGGGGGCACATGTTAGGTGACATGGCAGTGGTGATGTGGATTTCCATGGTGCCAGGCCCATGGTGGAAGTCAGTGGCAAGGTGGAAAACCATCGTGGCAGGGCGACGAGTCGTGGTATAGACTAATACCGTTAGTGGTATCGCATGGTTAGAAGAGCGAATTTGAAAAAATTGTTGATGATGCAAAACCAATGAGAATGAAACACATGTCCTGGGCAATTTTTGGTATTGCATCGTGGAGGATCGTTAACACTCGAGCATGTTGACGATGTGAAATCAACCTCGACCATTGATTGCCCCTCGATCTCTGTTGTTAGATATAAGGTGTGAACGGGTTGTGTGCCAAAGATAAGGTGTGGAGGTGGACCCCGCTGGTAGCATGGGTCACTGCAGTGGTGCCATATGGCATCCGGTATGGTGGGGCACGGTATTTAACAATATTTTATTTATTTATAGAGTGAAGTGTAAGGTGTAAAGGTAAGGTAAAGGTAAGGAAGAGAGAGAGAAGGTAGTGACGAAGGATGATGGGGTTAGTCAAGTTGGTTGGAGGGGTGACATGGCATCCCCTCAGGGTGCCATGTGGACCTGTGGTGCCACATCAACAACCACGTCAGTGGATTTCCACATAGGCATATTTTGGCCATAAATGGAGCAGAATAACTCAGATTGAGATAAAATTTTATGGGTTTTGTCTGCAGTGAGGAGATATACAAAAGTGTCAGAGAGGCCCACTAGCCATTTCTGCTTAAATTTGTCAGAAAGTGAAAAACATTAGTTTTTAAAGATCTGGGTCCAATTCAATGACTAAGATCTAGATTAAGTTAAAAAATTTGGAGAGAGTCCAAAAAGCAAACATGAAAATACCCAATGAAGGAATTGGAGAAATTGTAAGGGGTTTGGAAAGGGGATGTTGAAATAGGCCAAAATCCACTATTCCAAACAACTTTTTGGGGATTTTTGGGATGTTTAGAGAAGGAAAAGTGATCCTAGATCAAAAAACTAGAAAATTTTATTTACTCAACATTTTGCATACTCATCAAGATAGACAACTTAGGTTTAGTGAAGTTTCTCCAGAAGTGCATTGTTTGGTAGATAGTCAATTTTGCTAAAATTTCTAAGTTTGGAAAAAAAAATTAAAAAGACAATTGCAAATTCCATATTGTTATAGAATCTTACTGGAGCAACAGATTGATAATCTGAAGGTTGTTGTTTGTTCACCATTATGATTATTATAAGTTTCCAATACAAAAATTTTCTTGGTTCTTTATGGATTTTCTTGGTTTTTGGTTCTTTATGGATGAAGTTGTCTTGATCTTCCGGCTTCTTCTTGGCAGCTTCGGGAATGTGATCCCCAAGGTTGTTCTTCTAAAGAATTTGTGCCATCTAATCAATCTACTTCTTCATGCATACGGACTTGGGATGATAACCACAATTGCAGTAACCACAATTGGCCTTCCCTTTCTTTTATTTTCCACCTTTGGATCCTGAGGAATCATCAAAGTGTTTGGACTACCCTTCCCTCTTTGGCTCTGCATGCACATTTACCTTGCCTTTTTGCTTGGTATTTGGATTCAATGTGTTGTTTCTCTCATGCACAGCAAGTGCATGTGCATTAGATCCCTTGTTTATCCCCATCTTGATGAGCTTGTCTTTCTCATGTGTGAGGGATTCAATAAACTGATCTAATGTCGGCATTTTCTAGGTATATCATGGAGTGAATCTGTTTTCATGGAAAGATGAGATAAAACAGCATAATCCAGACCAATTTTTTCTAGAATAAAAAGGATCAGTTGGGTTTCTTGAGTTGATTTATCAACACTGCATCCCTTTAGACAAAAGAGGAGGGACTTGAACTTTGTAAATAAGTCATGGATGTTATCAAAATTCCTCAGATCTAAGGAATTCAGCTTGACCTCGAGAATATGGCCTCTCATTTCATCCTATTTTCAAAAAGATCCTCCAACTTTGTCCAAATATCATTAGGTATATTACAAGCTTCAATTTGAAATAGAAGCTTGGGGAACATAGAAATACATAGAAGGCCATAGGCCTCATCCATGTGATTGAGAAACATGTTCTTCTCGACAGCAGAATTTGGCTCAATCTATGTCGCCATAGTAATCTGGTACAAGCCTCTACATCTTAGTTGATGCAGAATTTTCAACTTCCACTCGAAGTAGTTATGAGGCATGAGAAGTATTGTCGGTGAGTAATCCATCCTTTTTACTGCATATTCCTCCTATACCTACAAATAGAAATTCTTATGTTCTTTCTCCTAGCAATCAAGGCTCTGATACCATGTGAAGTTTTCACAGTGAACCTAGCTAGTAGAAAATGAACACACAAAGCTTGTGAGAGAGAAGAGAAGAGAGTAGAATAAAAAGAATTGTATTAACTAAATGAGTAATGGTAAAAATATGCATGATATACTCTACATGAAAAAAATAATTTGCCATGGTAGTGATCTAGAGAGATCTAAACACGCACTGATAGACACTGGAGTGAACTGCCACCTAGTCCTAGTTAACTGGCCATGCAATCATCAATTAACTAACTAATCACTAGTGGAGTGAGGATAGAATCATGCATGCACATGTGTGGTGTCTTCTTGGTGATGATCCCAAGGTAAGTATGCACTCATGGTGATGATATCGAGGTATGCATGCAACACTTGGTGATAATATTGAGGTTTCCATGCAAGACTCCACTCCACTAGTCTAAATAAGGTGTAACTGACTCAAGACTGAAGAGGATGTGGTGCCCTCATCTAGGGGAGAATATCTCTAACTAGGGGTGCCCTCAACATAGACTAGTCAACCTAGGAAAATAAATATTAGGTGAGTGTGTAATATCTCCAACACACGGTAATAGAATAGTGTAAGATTAAATTTGTTGTAAGTGTTTATTTTATTGATGAAGTGGAATTGGACATAGTACCCCTCGATGTATGTGGAGTAGTGTTTGAAATCCCCTGCATGTATATGAGGGATGCAATATCCATGTGAAGATCCAACCAGTATTGATTGGTCAAGGATGGGAAGTCATGCATCATCAACGTGCATAAAGGCAAGTGAAAGATCTCACTGGTAAGTGTCGACCAAGCCAAGAAGTTGATTAGTTCGATTAATAAATATGTTTTACTTTTCTTAACAGATAATCATATTAAGGATGAGTTGATAAGAGTAAAGGCATCTTTGGAGGGGTGTAATAAAGAGAAAAAACATCAGTTGGAGGAGTTATTATAGGCATACAGAGGAGTGTTCCAGGACCCTAAAAGGATACCACCCAAGAGGGAAGTGAAGCACGAAATACAGTTATTTTCATACTCCCCATTGTTGAATATTGGATTGTATAGACAGTATGTTCTGGAAGTAAATGAAGTGAAGAAGAAGTTGCAGCAGTTTTTGAAGTAGGGTGTGATTCAACCAAGCACCTCATCTTGAGGGTCACCTATCATAATCATACCAAAGAAGGATGGGACTCGGCGAATGTGTATTGACTACAAAGCATTGAACAAGATTACACTAAAAAATAGATATCCTTTTTCCCATGATCGATGATCTATTAGATCAATTGTAGCATGTAAATTATTTCACCAAGTTGGATCTCAAATCGAGATACCACCAGGTACGTGTCAAGGAAGAAGACACCTAGAAGACTGCCTTCAAGACAAGGCAAGGTTTGTATGAATGGTTGGTCATGCCATTTCAGTTATGTAATGCACCAACTACATTTATGAGATTGATGAATGATGTGTTACGCCCATATCTAGATTCATTTGTTATATGTCTCTCTATAGGAACTATTATCCTTTTAATAGATCTGCCTTACATTTTGTTTGTCATGTTTTTTACACATGTACCTACTATCCTATGAATTCAAAGAATGAAATGTGGTAAACCTCCTTCCTTTCCAACCGGACTTGGAGAGAAGAAGGAAGAGACGGATAGGATTGGTTTATATTGCTACCTAGGAGGAGCACATCTCACATCTTATGCAGGTGTTAGAGACTCTAAAGAAGCACAAGTTGTTGGCTAACCTCAATAAATGTGAGTTTTCTTAGTAATATTTGGTGTATTTGTGGTATATGATTGGTGGAGGGGAGCTCAAGATAGATCCCACAATGATGGACACCATCATGAAATGGCCAATTCCTACAAATGTCACTGAAGTTAGGAGTTTTGTTGGGGCGGCATAGTACTTACAGAAGTTCATAGCTTCATTTTTAGCGGTAGTTGCACCACTCCACACCATAACAACAAGTGGTAAGAGTTTCTAGAGGGGGAAGAATCAGTATAAGCATTTCGATGAGTTGAAAAGACATATTGGTCAAGCACTAGTTCTCGCATTACAAAATTGCAAAATCCTTTCAAAGTGGAGACGGATGCAAGTGGGTATGCCATGGGAGTAGTTTTGATGCAAGGAGGAAGGCCTATATGCTATCATTCTAAAATATTTCATGGGGCGGTTCTCGACTACCCTACATATGAAACGAAACTATATGCCCTGGTTTAATCTGTCAAGAAGTGGAAGCATTATCTGATGGATAAGGATACCATCATTCACATAGATCACCAACCACTATAATATTTGCGGGCCCAAAGTAAGCTAAAACAAACCAGACATTACAAGGATGGGCATTTTACAGCAATTTCATCTAGTCATCAAGTATCAGAAGGGAAGCATAAACAAGTAGGCAGACATGCTTTCAAGGACACCCACATCTAAGATTATAGCTTTGGGAACTTTGATGCACATGGATCCTTTTACCCATGATGCATACAAAGAGGCATACAAAGAAGATGAGGAATTCAAGGAAGTGTTTTAGCAACTACAGGGACAAATTCCTATATAATAAGGTGACGGTAAGGCTGACTATCATCTCCATAATGGGTTACTCTACAAGCTAGACAAGCTCGATGTTCCTAAAGTTGAAAGATTGCATCTTATCATAGAGGCTCGCACCTCCAAGGTTGCAAGACATTTTGGTGTTAGGAAGACGGTTGCTAACATATAGAGGTATGTGTACTAGCCTAGAATGAAAGAAAATGTAGCATGATATATTATAGGATGCATACTTTGTTGTACCAACAATCCCAGTAACAAGAAGAAAGGTCTATACCATCCCTTACCTGTACCCACTAGACCTTGGAAAATCATTTCCAAGGATTTTGTGGGACGTTTACCAACAACCAAAAAGGGATGTGACTATTTGTTTGTGGTAGTTGATAGGTTTATCAAGATGTGCATTCTTGTGCCTTGTAAAAAGGCCATCAAAGGACAAGAAGCAAAAAAACGATTTCTTTGAACAGGTTTGGGTGCACTTTAGAATACCAAGGAGCATCATCCAAGACAGGGATACCATATTTATCAGTGCATTTTGGACTACGTTGTGGGAGAAGATGGACACTGAGTTGAAGAGATCTACAACATTCCATCCACAAACAGATGGGCAAACAGAAGTAGTCAACAGGACTTTGGTACAACTATTGAGGGGTTACAATCATAAGCATCCAAAGACCTGGGATGAAAATATAATATATATATACAGTACTCTTATAATAGAGCAGTCCACACTTCTACTGGTAAGTCACCTTTTGAAAGTTGCTTTGGATATTTTCCACCTTCACCCTTGGATGTTGTATATGGACTATAGGGAGGAGTGATGGAGGACTTCACAGGAGATGCAATGAGATCAGAAAAAAAAAAATTGAGAAGATTAGGTAGATCCATTTGCAAGTACAGGAGACACTGAATAAGTCACGAGAAACGTAAAAGTCCATACATGATCAACATGGAACCGAGAAGTCATTCAAGGTGGGAGACATATTTTGGTTACAGTTGAACAAGGACATACTACAGGGTCCTGGTAAGAAGATCAAGGCTTTGCGGTATGGACCTTTTGAGATATTGGAGAAGGTGGGAGATAACGCCTACAAAATCAGTCTACCCCCATACAAGTGCATTTACCCAATAGTGAATGTGGAGAATATCAAACTCTAAGGGCCTTCCATGTTGGATCAAGAGGAGGATCAGGTCCTACCTTCCGTAGATCACTTATCACTAGATACTCAGGCAAAGTTGGAAGAGGACATAATTTTGTAGAAGTGGTCCAAAACTACAAGAGAGGGGCAACATGACCTTTGGAAGAATGGGTTGAAAGGAAAACTTACAGGAAAAGCAAAGTGGTACTCCAGGGAGAAGGTAGAGGAAAAATTTCTTCACCTCATTCAGTAAATATTTTGGGGACCAAAAGCCTCCCTAAATGGGGAGGTATGATCTGGATTGGATCATCATACAATTTTTCATCTATCTTGGTAATTTATGGGTGGGAAAATTGGAGGAATCAGCTTGTAGGGCCATTTTAGTGGGAGGTCTCAGTTTGGAAAATTGGGGTTTGGAACCTTTATGGGCCATTTTTTGAGGCATTGAATGACATTTTTGGGGTTACATTGTTCAAAAGTTGTGCCCGCACCCTTGACGTTGTTCTACACTTCAATACATTTCCAATATTGCATCAAATGCCTCAATCGGAGCTCGTATGCAAAAGTTATGCCTCCTGCAAGTTGACCCACCTTGTTGACCACCATGGTATGAGTGGATGCCACGTCAACCCCCATTACTCTTGCATATGGGGCTAGCCATGTGTGGACTTTCAAGAAGATTCCAGAAGGTCCAAAATTGATCACTAATCGAGGGTTGAGGAAGTCAAAACCCTACCCCTAGATGGCTATCGAGTTATGTTAAATATCAGGTCGCTAGGAGGCGAGGTGGTTCCATTCTTTAGCATTGTATTTGTTCCATAGTTGAGTAGAGCACCTAGGATTGGTATTTTGAGAGCCTAACAGAGGATGAGAGATTATGTAACAACCATACAAGCCACATTATCAAAGGCAACTCCATAGAGAATGCCTCTTACTTTGTACTTGCATTTGAAGAAAAGAGAGTAGAGCAGTCTCACCTTATAGCTAGTTTTTCTCCCATATTGGGTTTCCCATGTTATATCTTGTGCTTATTTTTGGATGGTGTGTGAGTATTTATTTTTGTTCCCTATTTTTTCGCATTTCAACTATTTCATGTACATTTTAAGAAGAAAAACAGTAATTAAAGAATATGATATCTAAAGGAAATTAGCCTTCACAGTAAACATTTCAGTATTTTATTAGATCTATTATGACGAATTGTCCAGTGGAATATCCACGACAGTTTACAGATCATTTAATCATTAGATCAATGATTAATTCCTCTTTCCCAAGCAAAGGTGCTCTTATTAGACAAATCTCCCTAATAAGAAAAGAAGTCTCTAGGTTTGAGAGTGTCAAATTCTATCATGTACTAAAATCTCTCTACTAACAAGTTGATTCAATGTCTAATAAAACAACCAAGTTAGACCATGGTAATCTTAGGTTAAAAGATGGGGAAGCTTATTTCCCTATCCCGTAATTTCATGTCATTAAGATTTATGATTATTCAAAGCATGTTGAACACTTGGCTCTTAACTTCATTCGAGCTGGATGTATACCAAGGTTGGTGGTTGGGATGAATATACAACGTGGTCTTTTTGCATATGTTGCATTCAATGCAAGCCCAATTTATTCAACCACTTTAACTCGTGATTTTGGATGTAGGTTGGATTATGGATTTCAAGCACGAGGAATTGATGTTTATTATGGGTTTGTGGATTACCATTTCAGTGCAATTGAGTTTAAATCAGGGTTCAAAGTCGCTCTTTGAACCACCCCTATGGATCTCGGCTCTAGGATTTGGTTGGTTCTTAGAGAATTTGCCTTTGGTTTGAATGGAATCGAAGGATCAGAATTGGCCCTTGAGTGGAGGTGTGCTTCAAACTAGCACAGTTTCACTAGATTGAGCGGCATTGGTGGTTTCTATGGCTCTTTTAGTCACAATGGTTTGTGTGGTTCTTGTGGTCCTCCTTGTGATTGTAGTCTCTGTGCCCTCTATGGCCCCCCAATTTGCTCTCTTCAAATATGTTAGGTTGTTTTTTCCATGTCTCAGCACTGGTGTTATTTTTTATTTAGATTAGGTGGCTTCAATGGTTTTTGTCACCCTCACTAAATCAGTGGTTGTTGTGGTTTCTATTGTCGCCATGGCTCCTTTTGTGGCTTCTCATCCAATACACTTCAATTTCATGGGGTTGATCTCTCTTTATCTCATCTCTAGTGGTGTCATTCTCTATTAAAGGTAAGTGGTCATCCCTTTGTTACTAGCCTAGTTTGGTTGTTGGATAGTGATATCAAGTTTTCTAGACTACATGTGGATAAAACATGGTTATTTTTGGGTTTATGTTGGGAGCTGCCAATGGATCATGGGCATGTTGATCAGTGCCCTTTATGTGAGACCTCGAAAATTCGACGAGTGTTAAGAAGACATGAGGCTCATATTGCTAGTAATGAAACCTCAATTACATCATTTTTATATAGAATGCAAACTCACGAAACTAGTAGGGATAATGAAATCCCTTTGTTAATGGAGACCCTACACCCCCAAAAACAACAAATTGTGGATTTACAGGCCGAATGTGCAATCTTCAAGAAATAATTGTTGGCTTGGTTAGAATTAACTCCACAACCCACTCAATGGCCAAACTATCCATTGGTTCAGCAAGGGATAAAGAGGAAGAAATTGTCCAACAAGAACTATAGGACTTGGAGATCGTGAACATGGATCAAAATTCTACAACCAATTAAACCTAGCATGAAGAAGTTTATGAGCAACTTGGCCTTAATGAGTAATGTGATATGTATTTTAAAGTTTATCATTTCTTTCTAATAAATGATCCATATGGACGAATTAGGGAGTTAAATGACACACTTTTGAATTAGGAAAAAATGAAAATTGATATTTTTGGAGAAATGTGGATTAAAATGAAGGAAATAAATTATTAGGGAAAATTAAATGGAATAAAAAAGAGTAGAAGACATTTAGTTAAATGATGAATAAGAAGTTTTTTGGGATTGATTTAGTTTATAGTCATACTCTACATTGAAATTATTGAAATATTTTTTAATTTCTAATACTTCTAAATTACACAAAACTAAAATAAAATAAACTAAACGTTTAAAAAAATCTCACAAAAAAATTTCAACAACAATACACTCATTGAAAATTATGAAAAAGGAAATAAAACAAATTTACCTCTAATTTGCATGCGGTTCACAATCATAAGTGCTCCAATTCTTTAAGTTCTGTAGATAGACTTTCGTAAGCGTAAGAAGGTCGAGAAAAGAAAGGTTTGTAGATAGACTTTCGTAAGAAGTCGAAGAAAACAAAACGGCTTATGGATCGAGTTCTGGTGAAAATCCAACGACAACTATACCTTCCTTTATGTATTCAATAGATTCACTTTTCAGAAGTTGCACCTAAAAAAAGAAGGAAAGATTCCAAAATTCCTAACTTTTAAATTTTCTATTGGGTTTCTTATGTTGACCTTGATTTAGAACTTAAGAGGGAATTTCAAAGGACTTCGATTGAGGGATAGTTTAAACCTTGTTGGATGAAGTTTTGGTGGTATATATCTCATTAGAGAATTTAAATAGCAACACAATCCACATGTTTTATATAAAATAAAAATAAAAATAAAAATAAAAAATAAAAATAAAAAAAATAAATAGTACAAGCAAATATTCTTCCATGTTCTATGTTTAGTTTACAAACCTTCTGTTAAAATTATAATAAAATATATCGTGTGGATAATTCAACAATCAAGATTGAAACACCCCAAAACAAACAAAGAAATCTAATAATGAAATCCATTCAAGATTATATTAGTATTGCAAAGGATTTTGTATTAGTGAAATGGATATGGATAGGTTATAAGCCTTTCATTTAAGAATCATGAAGTGAAATAAGTTCAATGGTGAAATTAATGTACTTGATATTAGATATTCAAAATTGTGCATAAGAATTTGGCTAACCAAATGCCCTTTCCACTTTCCACTTGCCTATGGATAGATTATTTAATATCAACCATACACATTACATAGCTTCCATATGAAGTGAAATAAATTCAATATTGAAGTTAAATTACATAGCATCCATACATTATTTAATATCAACCATGCACATTACATAACATCCATATGAAATGAAATAAATTCAATGGTGAAGTTAATGTACTTGATGAAGCTTAATGTCTTGAGAATTTATTTGTGTCTCTATTGAACAAAAACATCCACCTTATAGATATGCATTTTAGTTTTAGATTTTATATACTAAATATAATAATTTGGAAGACAAAAGTCTAAAATGAATAACAATTTAAAAAAATATCATGAATAGTTATGACTTCATTATAAACTTGTATAAGGTCAAATCTCATGTAAAACGGGCACAAATAATCATCTAGGGCCAAAGACTTATCACTAGTCATCTCCATCAATGACGTTATCAACTCAATCAACCTTAGCTCATTCTCACATAACCATTGATTCTCTTGTGACAACTTATGAGGGACAACATTGATGCACAACTACATACCTAAATTCCTTTAGGCATGATTCATTGATTCTCTTGTGACAACTTATGAGGGACAACATTGATGCACAACTACATGACCACCTAAAGTTCTTTAGGCATGATTTGAATACTTCCTTTTAGTGGTTGATTAATTATTTATCAATGTCCTTTTGGTTTGTCAAAGTTCGAATGAGAGTATTAAGGTTTTTAATCCTTTTTTTTACATATTTATTAACAAAATTTTAAAGAATGCTTTTATAGGCCTATCCCCAAGACTTAATATAATTAAGTCTAGCACATATTTATTCCCGACATACTTATATTTCTTGAAATATTAGTTTAATCATTCAAGCATGGATCTACTCATCATAAAAGTTATGTTTTAACCATTATCAAACAACTACTTATTTCTTCTCTAATTTTGTTATGATTCAACCTCTTGATTATGGTGATTTGTATGGTCGTACAAAACACAATGACCTTACTAATAGGATCATCATACCAAGCAATTTATCCTTAAACTTTTTAGTTATGACATTAAGTTTTAAATATGCTAAATGGCCTTAATATAGGTTGGTTATTTCAAATGCAAGACATTGAGCATGAATCTGGTCTTTTAAATTTATTTTTTTGAAGCTCTCCATGAAATAAAAAAATCAATAGGATGATGGTCATAGAGCATAAGATTTCTCAAAAATTGAATGAGCCATATACTCTTGTAGTCAAATAAAAAAACAATATTTCTCGACAAGCGTGGACCAATCATGCCACATCAACACCCTCTTATTGCCTTCCTAAAAATTGCACCAAGTGAATCACAAACTCAGAGAGCCTTAGTGATAGAAATTGTTAGGATCATAAATCCATATTCTAGACTTTAGGTCTTTCTAGGTCATTCTCTCCCTTGATAACATTCTAACAAGGGTTAAAACTTCTTTATACTCTTGACTTTCTATAATATTGAAATCACCTTGCAACAACTAGGGGCCTTTGAGCTCATCAACCAACCAATCCCAAAAATCCACTCTCTCATTAGAATCATTTGAGGCATATATGTTATCTAGTCTAATAAATTTGTTGTCTAAGTAAGCGGAGTCCACACTAGGGAGTGTGATGGGTTACTCTATTGTCCAATGAAAGATACAACTAATTTACAAGACACAAAAATGGCAACCCCGATTTTTCCCTCTGCATGGGAGTAAGAAAATGACAACATTCAATTAGATCAAATCTAAATGGGTGATTTTTATATCAACAAACCAACTATCTTAACTTATTGGAAACATAAAACATCAAAATTAGAAAAATCATGAACTTTTTGAATAATAGATTTACGTCAAGGGTTCATTAAATCCTAGATACATTCAATGAGGTAAACTTCATTGGGAAACTCCAATATGAAAATACATTGTCTTCTTGTCCTCAGGGCCAGTAGTGAGTATAAGGTATTACAAGAGATCACACTTTGTATCTTAGGCAAGAACCAAACATTTAGGGTTATATTTTTTGTTTCTTTTGAGAATATTCAACTTATGTAATTATATGAGAGTCAAGGAGTGGGGAAGGAGTACGTGACATGTGATCCCTACCCCATGTAAGGAAATGGGTTAGGAGGACCTAATATGATATTTTCCCATGATATGGGTAGCTACATTTTTTGGAGCTAGCCCAAGACTAGGCATATGAGTTAATTAATCCTTTTGAGCTTGTGGGATATTTCCTTTCTTGAGTATATTAACCTAGCCTTGATTATTAGTATTGGGTGAAGCTATTTGGGCCTAGACTTGTGCTGCAACAAAATTTTGTGACTCCAAATATTATGATTTGGTCATCAATAGATAATCATTAATCCCTTGATTAGGGCTTTGACAACATAAGTAATTATTTGGTAGGTTGATCTATCAAACCACTTGATGCATACCTTTTCCATGGGCCACCTAGATATTCATAAACTCATTAAGGTATTTTAACAAGTTAATTTGCCAATGAACACAATGATGCATTCCAAGAATTCGAGAACCATAAAGGAAATCCCAAGAACTTAACCCAAAGGAAGCAGTATAGTTGCACAAATTCATCTATAGAATGATTCATACCACTGAAATAAGATAACAAAAAAACCTTTAGGTTCCCAAGCCTCTTTAATCTAGACTTTAATAATAGAATCTGAAAGGAATATTGTAATATTCTAGATATAAAAAGTATGCAGAACAGAAATAAAATGCTAGAAATGGCAGATAAATAACAATATAATCATATCAACACCACAATAACACTGAAATGATATCAAAATAACACCAGAAATAGCACTTTGATTTTGAGAGCAATGTTCACGGGCCTCTTCGAGGGGGCAGCCTTGTTGGATTACTGAGAGGGGGGGTGAATCAGTAATAGAGCAATTTAATCCTTTTTAACCATATAATCCAAGTGTTATATCAATGAAGCATTATCATCCAATAAATGCAGAGTAAATAAGCAATGAACAATCATACACATACACAGTACACCAGTGTTTTACGTGGAAACTCAAATCGGGAGAAAACCACGGAATGTTTTTTCTTATATGTCTTGAAGAATTACATTCATTGGAAGCAACAACTTCCTTTGTTTTCCAGCTGCAACTGGAAGGAGGCTCCAACCCCCTAGTTTCTCAGGCTACAACCTGAAGGAAGCTCCAACTCCCTAATTCTCTAGCTACAACCAGAAGGAGGCTACAACCCCCTATGTTCTTCGGCTACAACCGGAAGGTGGCTACAACCACCTGTCCTTGCCCCGTCCAACCGCCCTGAAGTAAAAGTAGAATGATGGAACCAATGTCACACTATCACTATGAGATATACCGTTGTAAACCTATACCAATAAATCTGAACCATGCATCAACCTGTACCTCAACCTGTAATCAACCCGTACCATAAACAAGTGCATCAACCATGCACCAACCTGTACCAAACAACCTGTAATCAACCTGTACCATAAACAAGTGCATCCAACCATGTACCAAGTATGTACCAATCATGTGTCGACTACTCATCAACTATGACTCATCAATATGTACCAACATCATCAACTATACACCTCATGTATGTGCCAACTCATCAACTACTTGTCTCAACCATGTACTCAACATGTACCTCAACCAAAAGCCCTCATCAATTTCATCATCCAAATCTGATTTTTAGCTCTATAATAGACCTGGTTTATATGATCACATTCCTGCAAACCTTCCTTAACTTTAATAACAAGAGACTAACATTTTCATCAAACTTTTCTTTAGTCTCACATGTCTAGTTTTGGATTAGTCAACAACCCTAACTTGAAGTAATCATAACTTTGTACCTGTAATGTATAAAGATCTGAAACTGATACACAATGTTCTTCAGTGTGTTTTATGCAATTCCTCCAAGTTTCACTACTTGGAACCTCTCAGAAAAGGAGTTATAGCAAAAATGGCATACCTTGCTAAATTATGGCTTATTCTAGAGAGCGACATTGTAGAGCGTGCCCCGCATGGAATATTTGTTGAAATGATCTGAAACTATTACACAGCATACTAAATATTGTACCCTAACCAACACATTTGGTCTCACCAAATTTGGATCTGTTATGAATAAGTTATGACGTTTTTACCCGAAACACCTGTTTTTGACTAGTTTCAGGACTAGCCACAAACCCTATTTTCCACAGAGTGTAACTCCCAAAATACAACGAACCATAAGTTGAATTTCTTACCACATATAATTGGATATGTTTTGTCAATTTCATAGCAATTTCACAATCTGAATCATTATAGAAAAAACGTTATAGCGAAAATGGTGAGATGACCTGTAAATAACATACCTTAGAAAGCACCATCAAAAGAATTTATCCTTCCTTGCATTTTGGCCTTCTTTTCTTCACTTTCCTCAAGATTTAGGCTTATATATCCTTTGGTTACCTCAGAAACCTATAGGTATTCAATATTCTCAAGTTTTTATTAAATGAGAGAGCCTTGCCTCTTATTTATACTCTCCAAGTAGCTTCCTTAAAAACATCTTCTAGGTCACTTGGCCCCACTTTCCTTATTTTAGGGTTAACCCACTTCTAATTTCTCCATTAAATTTATTATTGAAATA
>ML786982.1:496262-526821 GCA_009831015.1 Picea engelmannii
TATTCACGTTATCAAATTACATTACAAATCGAAGTTTTCCACGGTCTATTCTTTGTTATATAAGACACCTCTCTCTCTCTCTACCTCTCCCTGCCCCTCCCCCTCTAATCTCGTATCCATTTAGATATTATGAGTCCATAAAAGTCATTCTATATATTCCATTGTAATTGAATTACATTCCATTACAATTGTGTTTGAAGGAGAAGATGTATCATCACCACGAGCACAAATATCATGAGCATGGGTTTGGTGGTGACCTTAAAAATAGATTATTACTTTTATTTTTATAAAACCAAAAAACCTTTAAAATTTGAAATATCTATATCATGTATACCATATGATTCAAGGTTTAAAAAGAATCTAAAAACAATTAGTTTATTCAGCATGTTTTTGGAAAATATTTTCTATTGTTTTGGGAAGCTAACTAATTAATCTTTTGAATAGTAATTTATAAATTTTTGTGTTTGTAATAAAAATTATTCTAAATATTTTATTTTATTTTTTGGTTATGTAATACACTATTGATTTTTCTCTTCGCAACTAGAGAATTATTTTTGTTTAAGTTATATAACAAAATAAATTAAAAAGACTATGAAAACAAAAATGGGAAAATGATATGATATTGGATAGACGATTCAAAGATGAATCCATTAACATCAAGTTCACTATCTGACATGGAAGAGATCAATAAATTCACCCTCTAGAAGTTGCACCTACAGCAAGAGGTAAAGATTCCTAACTTTTAAACCCTCAATAGGGTTTCATATGTTGACCTTGATTAAGAACTTAAGAGGGAATTCAATGGAACTTGATCCAGGGATAGTTTAAACCTCAATTGAGGCCTTGATACCTCGATAGAGGATCTCTTGTAACTTAAATAGCAACACAATCCACATGCTTTATGTAAAAATTACAACAAAAAAGTAGTACAAGCAAATATTTGTGCATGCTCTATGCTTAGTTCACAAGCCTTGTGCTAAAATTACAATTATATATATATATATATATATATATATATATAGTGTGTGTGTGTGTGTGTGTGTGTGTGTGTGTGTGTGTGTGTGGATAATTCAACAATCAAGATGGGAACAAGGCAAAACGAACAAGGAAATATGATAGTTAATGACCTAATGAAGATGAAGTGCAAGATAAGGATAAAGAGAAAAAGATGAACAAAATTGACAGAATGTGACAATGCCATGCATGAAGAACGAAACCCAATAAGAAATGTAGGTGATGCCATGCAAGAAGAACCAAATGGTTGGAAATTTCTTGGACAATTTGGATGTAAACATAAATGAAGAATTTGAGGACATGATTCATTATTTAAGTGAAAACAATTAAGTTATTTTTGAGAAAAAATAACTTATTGCAAGGGCTCAAACCTTACATGATTGGTAAAACATGAAAAATTTAAAGAGGCAACAAATTTGTTGGGTAATCAAGATTCTAAACATGAGAATGAACATGAGAATGTATTGAAAGCATTCTCTTTTTCTAAGGGATCAAGAAAACTTGATATTCATGTTGCTCATGGGACAAATAAAATTGTTGTTGTCACACAAGGGACTTTGGAAGTCAAATGTTGGTAATATTGTCAAAATTACTTCATGTTAAAAGATGTTACAAAGGCTTACTAAATCCAGGTTTCATATACATTAAAACAATGAAGTTGCTTGTAGGGTTGTTATTTGTAGCCAACCCTAGTAATACACACTTCCAAAAGGTGAAAGAGAGAAGGTGGTAGAATTTTGGGAAATCCATTCTCATGTTATCCCAAATATAAATCACTTTCTATGGCGATGCTTATCTAGTTCAGTGTGTATGATAAGCATTGTCAGCATGTTAAGGAGATTATACAAGTTGATCTATTTGTGGAATTTCAAGAAAGCAACCCTGATGTCAACATGGTCGTTAGCATGTTTGATAAATTGAAACCATGGTATATTAGGCCCAACATTGTCTGTGACACTTGTTTTCATTACGATCACGTCCCCACAAGATGCCTGCCCAAATAGTGCAATCATGCACCTCTTGAGGGTGTATGGCACTGCAATGTTTCTCACTTGACTGCTTGGAAACACCAAGGATACTTCGTCCTAAATACGCCTCTTCACCTAGAGCATACCCATACTCTATTATAGGCTATGGGCGAGTCACACTCCTACTCTAGTGTAACTCTCTTGTATACTTAACCAATTTGTTAACAATATTAATACTTAGTCATTTAAGCATGCATCCATGAAACAAAGAGAACACTTGAGAAACAAACAAGAGACACATAGATGTAGTGCAAGTGGCACAAAATGTGCCTAACACCCGGCTAAGTCTTATTATTGCGAAATTGTTATAATATGACCATTATCGGCTCAGTTTACAACTTGGAAAGAGTCATACGACTCGTCTCACCTCACCAAGACACTCATACACAGATTCATCACACCAAGACTTGTTTGTTGTCTGTCGTAACAACTTTTGCAACTTCTGTGAAACAACCCAAACGTGTGCCCACCATAGACTCATTGTCTCTTATTTGTCACAAGACTTCACTCAAACCTGTGGTTCTGTCTCATAGAATGCCTCACCCATACCTACGACAAAACATCACCATACACATCCCAAAGAAGTTCACCCCAACTCTGTCCATAGAATCACCTTAAGGCAGCACAAGTCCTCCCATATGGAGCGACTTGGCTCTTTGAGGGAGCTCACCTCTCTTCGTCCAAGTCTACCACAAAACCTTGACATGGATCTTTCTCTCCTTGTTGAGCCATCTTGTTTGTATGCCTTATGCTCTTATATGGACTCCAAACATTACCTTCGTGAATCGTCACATCATTTGGGTGTGTCGCTCCCCTTCATGGACCAACACACCCAAACGAGTTGTCGTGCCCCTTCACAGACCCATGTGCCCAAACAAACCCATGTGATTGTCAACCATCGTGTCCCTTGGGACTAGCACGCCCCAACCTTGGGTGCGCCCATCATGTCTACATGCCCCAACCTCTTTGGTGTGCCCCTTCTCTTGGTTGCTTCTGCCCCATCCTCCGCCTCATGCATGGGCAAGCCCCTTGATTTTTTTCACTCCCAAGGCACCCACTTTCCTAACTAGTGCGACTCTTGGGTGTCGGAGAAACCCCAAATTCTGTCTCCTTGAGGACTTGGGCGAGGGTTTCAACTCCCTTCTAGTCGAAGACCTAACAATTACCATGTTGAATTCCAATTTTATTATGACATATTCATAGATTTTTGCAAAAGGCATTGGAAAAGTGACCTTCTTCCTCCCATAGTTAACCATTTTATTTTTATGATATTATGCAAAAGGAATCATAAACATTTTTTTTTCAATAAAAGATGTGTAGGGGAAACAACGTCCCTTGAATGTGGTAGATTGACAATCTTTTGATGGAAATATCCAGCAATACTGAGAGGGGGGGTGAATCAGTATTGCCTACTTTTTATTTTTATCTTCATCCATATTAAGCACACATATTAATTATTCAATTAAGCAATATATGATGAACAAAAAACCCTTATGAACACAAGATTTTATCGTGGAACCCAACAGGGAAAACCACCAACTCTTTTCTTATTAATAAAAAGTTCTTTTACAAAACTGTTTTCAAGCTACAACTTGATGGAGAGACATTCCCCAACTTTCTTCAGCTACAACTGAAAGGATGTTTCCACACCCCATTTATCAGCTGCAACTGGAAGGATGCACCCACACCCTCATTCACCAGCAGCAGTTGGTAGGAGGCTTCAACCCCATGTTTAGTCAGTCACAACTGACAAGGAAGCACCAACTCCCTCTGTTCACCAGCACCAACTGGTAGGAGGCTATGACCCCCTGTTTAGTCAGCTACAAATGACAAGGAAGCACCAACTCCCCTGCAGGCTCCAACCTGCCCTTGCACCACCCAACCACCCTTAGTTAATAATGCAATTCATTCTCTTCTGTACTTCACTGAATTTTACTCATACAGCCATTGTTGCATTTCTACTTGTTTGTTGCAACCTTCGCTTGTATGGTCTTTTGTATCAAGTACTAGATTGCATAACTGCTACTACGTCTTCTTATGTTCTTGATCTTCAATAAGACATTGACAGGTACCTTAGAACAAACAGTTCTTCATCTTGGACTCTGCTTCTGTTTTTTATCTTCTAATGTGAACCATAGAGACATTTTCTTCTCACCACTTTTTCTCGTTTATATAATCTTCAAACAGGTGTGAAATTTAAAACATCGTGTCCATTTATTTGAACCATTGTACCTTTTCATTTAAAATGATAATTAAACTTTAATTAATATCATTTTTCCTTTTTATTATTTATTCATATTTTCATGATTTATTCTCTTTTAATCATGACTGTGTATTGGTTCATTTTTGTCATGAGTTGATCACAGACATGGATCGACTCATTAGATCGTACTCTTGTTTCTACTGCGTTCTCAGCTTACCAACAGACCATATTCAATCATCACACCTCTTCGATTAACTTAATTATAATCATTGTTTTATCATTTTTACAGTGAAGGCTTTCCATAAATTAATCATTGTCATGGATCAATTTAATCCTTTAAATTAGATCCTGAACCTCTGTTAATTTTATAGAGACCAGATTCTACGGAGGCGCTTCCTTCAAGCCATTTCACATGATCGTGCCATACAGAACCACAAGATTTACCAAATAAGCAACTTACATTTTGTTCCTTTAAACCTTTTTACCACATGACCAATGGCGGTGACCTCATGTTAAGTGAGACGAGTTCCTGAGCATTTATCGTTCCAACGGTCATGATTCAATCTCTGATGGGATGAATAGCTGACGAAGTTTCGGATTTTTTCCCATCGGGTCTTCGTGACTCACAACATGTCAAATCTCCCGAAATGATATTGTCGGTACAATTGGACAACTCACATTTAAAATTGCGAAGATAGATCAACGGTCATATTTAATCTTACACTCATCCTTTTACTATTGAATCCGATGGCTATGATTTAATCATGTATCTAGATAGACGGCTGACGGGATTTCAGCTAACCAATCTCAACCTTTTAGCCTTGCTTATCCTATCCTTCCACTTTGAGAAGATCTGACGGCTGACAGGAATTTGGATTTGATCCGACAACTGACGGGAATCGGGGTTTGATCCGACAGCTGGCGGGATTTTGGCATTTAGACCTTCAGGACTTCAAGACACTGCTCCTTACAAAACTCTCGGTTGCGATGTTTCCGATACGATCAAACGGTTCACGTCTCTTCCATGGAAGAGATCAATGGTCCACTTTAAGCGTCAATCTGATCCCTTCTTTCCTTAATTGAATGGTTGTGTCTTAATCAGGCATTGATGTGTGGCTACCGGGATTTCAGCGTTTTGCCTTCGAATCTTCATGACCTCCAACAGTTCAACTCCCAGTGACTGTAAATCACCTGACGCGTGTCCCTTTCGGAGTTTCGGCATTCAGGACTTCCGGACACTAGATTTTTTTTTTACAATGCAAAACCTCTGAAGTGAGACTCACGGGGGTGACATAAACGCTTACGTCACTTGATGATGTGTCACAATCCTATTAGCTACCACGTGTCATTCATATACATGATATACACGTGCCTGTAATGCCATCTCAACTTGACACTTGTCAATGTCTAAGTATGCCACGTGTCCTTAGCTGACGTGGTCTGTTGTGTTGTTTTGCCTTGGTTCAATCCAACAGCTCTCCAACGTTTTCCAAATCTGATGGCCCACGATTTCTATCGCTATTTCACATTTCGGCATTCTTGTGATGAAGGGTCTCGACACTCCATGTCGCGATCGCCGAAATAGTACTTAGTTGTACTAGCTCTTCCCCTTCACGTGACCACGAGTTATGACCCAGGGCTGAGTGTTTCGTATTTCAGGATTTCAAACAACTCTCGTCATTGTTTCTCTAAATCATGAATCCCTGAATTCGTTGATCTAGTTCCACATGCCCGCCTTCCAACTGACGGCTAGGATCTCTTCACGACCTCCCATATCGCGAGTTCCCACAAAACTTATGTTTGACTTTTCCATTCTTCGAGTCAGTGAAACGATGACCTTTCGCCACGTTCTATCCTTGACAACGAACGGTCTCGATGCTTTCGGAACAATCAACGACAATGATCCTTTTGGTACAATCAATGACTGTGATATTTTCAGAACGATCAACAGTTGTGATCTTTTCGGATGATCTGACGGTCAAGAATGACTTTGCGAATCATGACTTCACAAGTTCATTTTCTGTTCGATTGATGAATTAGATTAGTCCTCGATCCAATGGTCTGTATCTAACCGCAATTTCATGTTTCGGTATTTCAGAGGTTAGAGCACCTCCCTTCTTCCTACTCCTGATTTCTCGATATCCGATTTTCCACTCTCATCGGATCAACGACCCACGTTGCTTCTCCTTTTTAGATTTGGATCTAACGGTCCACGACTATTTGTTCATGTTGTCTCCAACAATCTCTACCGTCCATCGAGATTATCGATGGCTCCTTTATCTGAACTCGACACCAGCCCTTCTGAGCTTAACTAGACTCCCGTCCTTCATCTGAGCTCTTTCAAGCCTCTATCTCTCCTGAGATTTTATCATTGGATTGTTGATCCTATCATGATCAACAATAAACATGAAATACTTCTGTACTTCTAAGCTTTGATCTTCATACAATTCACTATTGTTGTTCGCTCTTCCTCCTAAGCTTGCGTTGTCTATCTCTCCACACAGTTTGACATCTTCGGCTGACTGATATACCTGTTGACATCAATGACAATCTCAATTGTGGTGATTCACTTTTAACAATAGATCATAACATCGACTGTTGACATCAATGACAATATTTACAACAATCTCTCCCTTTGTCATTGCAGTCAACACACTAACTTCATATACAAAAACTCCCCCTGTGTTGATGCTTTCCTTTTATGAAGTTTTCCTTTATATGAAGTTTCTCTCCCCCTTTGACATCAATGGCAAAGGGTTTCTTTTCCAATCATCTGTCTGTATAGACACTTCACTGACCATTGGTAAATCCTCCTACAGACATGTTCTGCCTATCATAACTGAATGACTCCCCCTGTCAATATGCTCTCTTTTTGCTTCTGACTACTCTCCCTTTGTTTCTGAAAAGGTAACTCTTCCTGACAAGGTTTATTCTCTTGTTATTTTTGTAGGATGTCATTTTCCTCATTTTGTACATAAGAATGTTGCTTCTGCATATTTCATTGTCTTACTGGAACACTGTGCAATTGTAGCTCATTTTATTCAAACAACCCTTGGTTATGTCCATTGATTCTCATCGATCTCTAACTAGGATACCAATTGTTTTTATTTCATCCACCTTGACATATGTACTCTCAACAATCTTATGTAGCCTAAGATTGTAGCATCTATATGCTTTCTTGGTAGAAGCATATCCAATAAGGATACCTTCATCAGATCTAGCATCACATTTTCGAAATTCTCAACATGCCTTTTGATGTAATCCTTACTTCCAAATACCTTGAGGTATTTTACCGAGTGAGCTCTTCCAAAACAGGGTTCACAAGGAGTTTTACTACTATTAATCTTGAGCTGACCTCTTTTCAATATGAGTACTGATGTGCTTACCACTTCCCTCCAATATCAATACTAATTGATGGAATATCCATCAGATAATTTTCTTCATTGAGGATAGTCTTTGCAGCTTTCTTGGACAGAGATCACTTTATCATTGTCAGGGCAATTCCTCTCATCCTCATGGTTGTTACTGAAAGTAGACTGTAGCTCCATTTTCCAGTGTGGTGATCAGTTTATCAATGAGTGTAATATCATCATCATCATAAGACTTAGAAGGATTCTCATTTTCCAAGCTTGACATCCATCTCTTCAAATTGGATCCAAATTTGAACTATCCATTATTGACATAATGTAAGCTTCTAGGAGATGCTTCAACAATGCTATAACTGTAACCCTA
The DNA here is from genome assembly GCA_009831015.1 of Picea engelmannii. Taxonomy (NCBI): domain Eukaryota; kingdom Viridiplantae; phylum Streptophyta; class Pinopsida; order Pinales; family Pinaceae; genus Picea; species Picea engelmannii. The sequence goes on from ML786982.1 coordinate 504,240, forward strand.
GTGAATGAAGTATACGGGGCCTGATGTCAGCTTTTATTATATAGAGACTTGTTCATATAGACTTGAATCATCACTCAAAATGCTTCTTCAGGTGTGCATCAAGTATCACTCTTATTCCTCAAAAGTACCACTACAATAGGATTGGAAGATTTCTGAGATAATCATCACTCAACTCTTCTTGTCATTCTATTGTTGGAGATTCATCATCAGCGTCAGTATTATGTGCACCAGAAGCTTCTTTATCCTTGTCTTGAGAATATTCCTTATTAGTAGTTTCATCCTCCAAACTCCTGTTATTAACTTCATCAGTTTCAGGAACAATATTTTCCTCATCCTTTTTGTTTGCAACTTCAGATTTTCTTTTCCATGTCTTCTTATTTACTCTTGTTGTCATATTGTGTGAAGCATTTCTTATTGAATGTCTTCTTGAGTTCCAACAGTCGTGGGCTTTGTGACCATATCCACCACAACTATAGCATCTCATAGTGTAACAATGTGCAGCAATATGTCCAACATGATTGCAGTTCCAACATCTTATACTGTTGTTGAACCCACCAAATTGTTTTCTTCCATGATGCCTACAATCCAAGGCTTCATGACCATATTCATTACAAGAAAAACAATGACCTTTAAAGACACTCTCATACCTTCTTTGATTCATCCATGAAGGTGTCTCTCTTCTGAACTTGCTTTGAGGTGTATGAGTAGCTTTTGGATGTCTTCCTTGATTTGATCTTCTAAGTTTTGTAGTGTTGCTTTTATTCTTTGAACATGAAGAACCCACATCATACTTGCTTTCCCTTTTTATAAAAGAAAGACTTACATCAAACCTGTCTTCACTTTTTACAAATGAAGGACTTGCATCAGGTTTCTTGAGATTACTAATTTCTTCCTTGTTGTGGTCAAGACCGGTTTTGTCATATGATGATCTCCGACTATCCAAGATCTCATCCAGGGTCATGGAGTTGTTCAAGAACTTGATTTGGGTGTCTAACTTCTCAACCTTCTTTCTAAGATTCACAACTTCTGCTTCCATCTTATGACAAGATTCTTCCTTTTCGTCCAACTGGTTCCTTACTACCTCTTCTCTCCTTTTGGCTTCTTCAAGTTGGATTTTAATATTGACATAGTTTTCCCTTAGTTCTTTTATATCTGCAAGGTTTTTGCTTGAGACATCATCTTCCTTCTTTTCTTCTTTTGCTTGACTGATTTCATTTTCTAGTCTCTTGATCTCCTCTTCTTTCTCTTCTAATTGATTGTCCTGCTCATGTATTATCTTTTTACTGTCCTTGAGCATTTGCTTTATTTCCAAGACATGATATTGACTCTTTTCAAGAAATTCTTGAGTGTAGTCATGAAAATAGCTATAGTCTGATTCATTATGATGATAGAGGTATTCAGAGAGACTCCAATCAACCTTTTCTTTGGCCTTTGATAGTTTTTCTTCTTCTTCTTCCATGGGATAGATGCTTACAGAACATTCTGTTATTGTATTTGAATCTTCTTCTCTACTTGCAGTGGAGAATTCAATATCAACATCATTGCACTCGGAAGATTGTGGAGAGTCTTTACCTTTATTGATGGTCGAGTCTTCTCTTTTGATTTGATACATCTTCTTGGGAGGATGAGCAGATTCTTTGGAGGTATCATCACTAGACATGTCATCTTCAATCTCAATCTGAGTAATAGGACTTGATCCTTTAATTATGTGTGCGTGCTCATATCTGTTCGAGGGAGATCTTTGTAAACTTAGAACTTTATTAAGGGATTTAGTCCCTTTCTTGAATTTTTCAATAGTCTTAAGTTGATCCTTTAGTTGTTTACACCCTTGTTTATATTTTCTCAGTTCGTCCAAAGCACTTTCAAGCTCAGCTTCCAGATTGACTTATGCTTCAATGTCTGAGTATTTTTCAAAATAATGTTCATTACTAGTATTGTTGTAGACTAAACTTTGTTCTGATTGAAATGTTTCATTTGACTTCTCATCTGAGTAGAGGTCTTTTATCTTGTCCCAAAGTTCCTTTGCAGAGTTACATTAACCTATATTTTCTTTGACATCATCAGGTAGTCCATCAAGGATTGTATTCATTACCATTGAGTTAATTTTCTTGGCTTTCTTTTGAGCTAGAGTCCTTACTCTATTTGGTGGGAAATAATTAGTGATCATTGAATTCCATACATCATGTCCCAATGCCTTCAGATGACTTTCCATTCTTATCCTCCAAAATATGTATCCTTCTTTTCTAAGTATTGGAGTTCCATTCTCATTGTAAATCTGTTGTCCATCCATGTGTGCTTAATTTGATCTTCCTTTCAGTTTGTTAGACTGTGCTTAAAGGAACCTTGCTCTGATACCAATTGATGGAAATATCCAGCAATACTGTGAGGGGGGGCTGAATCAGTATTGCCTACTTTTTATTTTTATCTTCATCCATATTAAGCACACATACTAATTATTCAATTAAGCAATATATGATGAACAACAAACCCTTACGAACACAAGATTTTATCGTGGAACCCAATAGGGAAAACCACCAACTCTTTTCTCATTAATAAAAAGTTCTTTTACAAAACTGTTTTCAAGCTACAACTTGATGGAGAGACATTCCCCAACTTTCTTCAACTACAACTGAAAGGATGTTACCACACCCCATTTACCATCTACAACTGAAAGGATGCACCCACACCCTCATTCACCAACAACAACTGGTAGGAGGCTTCAACCCCCTGTTTAGTCAGCCACAACTGACAAGGAAGCACTAACTCCCTCTGTTCACCAGCACCAATTGGTAGGTAGCTACGACCCCCTGTTTAGTCAACTACAACTGACAAGGAAGCACCAACTCCCCTGTAGGCTCCAACCTGCCCTTGCACCACCCAACCACCCTTAGTTAATAATGCAATTCATTCTCTTATGTACTTCACTGAATTTGACTCATACAGTCATTGTTATATTTCTACTTGTCTGTTGCAACCTTTGCTTGTATGGTCTTCTGTATCAAGTACTGGATTGCATAATTGTTGCTTTGTATTCTTCTATTCTTGATCTTCAATAAGACATTGATAGGTACCTTAGAACAAATAGTTCTTCATCTTGGACTCTGTTTCTGTTTTTTATCTTCTAATGTGAACCACAAAGACACTTTCTTCTCACCACTTTTTCTCGTTTATACAATCTTCAAACAGGTGTGAAATTTAAAACATCATGTCCCTTTATTTGAACCATTGTACCTTTTCATTTAAAATGATAATTAAACTTTAATTAATATTATTTTTCCTTTTTATTATTTATTCATACTTTCATGATTTATTCTCTTTTAATCATGACTGTGTATTGGTTCATTTTTGTCATGAGTTGATCACAGACATGGATCGACTCATTAGATCGTACTCTTGTTTCTGTTGCGTTCTCGGCTCACCAACAGACCATACTTGATCATCACGCCTCTTTGATTAACTTAATTATAATCATTGTTTTATCATTTTTATAGTGAAGGCTTTCCATAAATTGATCATTGTCATGGATCAATTTAATTCTTTAAATTTGATCCTAAACCTCTGTTAATTTTATAGAGACCAGATTCTATAGAGGCACTTCCTTCGAGCCATTTCATATGACCGTGCCATACAGAACCATGAGATTTACCAAATAAGAAACTTACATTTTGTTCCTTTAAACCTTTTTACCATATGACCAATCGCGGTGACCTCACGTTAGGCGAGACGAGTTCCTGAGCGTTTATCGTTCCAACAGTCATGATTCAATCTCTAATGGGATGAACGGTTCACGAAGTTTCGGCGTTTTTCCCATCAGGTCTTCGTGACTCACAACATGTCAAATCTTCCGAAATGATATCACCGGTACAATTGGACGGCTCACATTTAAAATTGCGGAGATAGATCAACGGTCATCTTTAATCTTACACTCATCCTTTTACTGTTGAATCCGACGGCTATGATTTAATCATGTATCTAGATAAACGGCTGATGGGATTTTGGCTAATCAATCTCAACCTTTTAGCCCTGATTATCCTATCCTTCCACTTTGAGAAGATCCGATGGCTGACGGGAATCGGGGTTTGATCCGACGGCTGGCAGGATTTCGGCATTTAGACCTTCGGTGCTTCGAGACACTGCTCCTTACAAAACTCTCGGTTGCGATATCGTCGATGCGATCAAACGGTTCACGTCTCTTCCATGGAAGAGATCAACGGTCCACTTTAAACCTTAATCCGATCCCTTCTTTCCATAATTGAACGGTTGTGTCTTAATCAGGCGTTGATGTGTGGCTGCCGAAATTTCGGCGTTTTGCCTTCGAATCTTAGTGGCCTCCAACAGTTCAACTCCCAGTGACTGTAAATCACCTGACACGTTTCCCTTTCAGAGTTTCGAAGTTAGGGACTTCCAAACACTAGAGTTTTTGCTTACAATGCAAAAACTCTGAAGTGAGACTTCCAAGGGTGACGTAAATGCTTATGTCACTTGATGACATGTCACAATCCTATTATCTGCCACATGTCATTCATATACGCGATATACATGTGCTTGTAATTCCATATCAACTTGAAACTTGTCAGTGTCTGAGTATGCCACGTGTCCTTAGCTAACGTGTCTGCTGTGTCGTTTTGCCTTGGTTCAATCCAACGGCCCTCCAACGTTTTCCAGATCCGACAGTCCACGATTTCTGTCGCTATTTTGCATTTAGGCATTCTTGTGATGAAGGGTCTCGACACTCCATGTCGCGATCGCCGAAATAGTACTTAGTTGTACTAGATCCTCCCCTTCTCGTGACCACGGATTATGACCCAGGGCTGAGTGTTTCGCATTTTCGCATTTCGGGATTTCAAACAACTCTCATCATTGTTTCTCCAAATCACAAATCCCCAAATTCATTGATCCAGTGCCACGTGCCCACCTTCCAACCGACGGCTAGGATCTCTTCGCGACCTCGCATATCGCAAGTTCCCACAGAACTTAATATTGACTTTTCCATTCTTCAAGTCAGCGAAATGGTGACCCTTCGCCATGTGCCATCCTTGACAATGGACAGTCCCGATGCTTTCGGAACGATCAACGGCTATGATCCTTTTGGTACAATCAATGACTGTGATATTTTCAAAATGATCAACGGCTGTGATCTTTTTGGATGATCAGATGGTCAAGAATGACTTCGTGAATCATGACTTCGCAAGTTCATTTCATGTTCGATTGACGACTCAGATTAGTCCTCCATACAATGGTCTGGATCTAACCGCAATTTCGCGTTTCGGTATTTCAGAGGTTAGAGCACCTCCCTTCTTCCGACTGCTGATTTCCCAATATCTGATTTTCCACTCTCGTCGGATCGACGACCCACGTCGCTCCTCCTTTTTAGCTTTGGATCTAACGGTCCATGACTATTTGTTCATGTTGTCTCCAGCAATCTCTACTATCCATCGAGACTATCGATGGCTCCTTTCTCTGAACTCAACGCCAACCCTTCTAAGATTAACTCGACTCTCGTCCTTCATCTGAGCTCTTTCAAGCCTCTATCGCTCCTAAGATTTTATCATTGGATTGTTGATCCTATCGTGATCAACAATAGACACGAAATACTTATGTACTTCTGAGCTTTGATCTTCATACAATTCGCTACTGTTGTTCGCTCTTCCTCCTGAGCTTGCGTTGTCTATCTCTCCACACAGTTTGACATATTCGGCTGACTGATATACCTATTGACATCAATGACAATCTCAACTATGGTGATTCACTTTTAACAATAGATCATCACATCGACTATTGACATCAATGACAATATTTCCAACATCTTTCATATGAATTTTCCTATAGATATTGCATACCTTATATTATCAGATATCATAACCACATCAAAGAGATATTAGTATGTTAATATGAATATCTCCTCCTCTTTGGGTGTGACATCTAAAAGGATTGATTTGTTTGAGTATGAGATACATGTTTTAGAACTCGTGGGGAAGTTTCAAAATTAGACTTATAAATATATAAAACACTCTCACAAATAAAAGGGGCGAGCTTAATTTAAAAATATACTAAGGTATTTGAGTAAGGAATAATCTTATTAATGGTAGACTTCACCAAGAATTATACATTTTCTCCACATATAGATATATTGAGCGAGCACTATCATTCTGATCAAATATTGTATTTGAGAGAATTCTTCCAGATTTTTCACAGTTGAAGTCATGTTGTGATCAATGTTTCAAATCTTAACCAGTATTCATCTTCAGGACTTGTTGTCCTGAAGATGAATCCTTGTTCGGATTCAAAACATCGATCACAAGTCCTGAAGATGGATCCTTGTTCAGATTCCAAACATTGATCACAACATGACTTCAACTGTGAAAAATCTAGAAGAATTCTCTCAAATCTCACACAACAAGAATCTAAAAATAAATGTTATATTTTTTCGTATTTTATGTGTTTTATGTTTTATGTTTTTTATGGTTGATTTGTATGTTTATGTTATATATGTGTTCATGTCTTGTATATATATGCATACATGAATGTTGATGGTAGGGATGGTACTCAATAATCCCATGATGTGGTTAAGGAATACCATTTTTATTTCAATGATGACTATGAGAAAACCATTTTGTCTGTCCATCATTTCTTTGGTTTAATTTATGAAGAATTTAGAAAGAATGAGATCCCATTCATAGCACATTATTGTGGGTACAATAGGTGTGTGGAGAAATTCAAATCGGCATGGTCATTCTACTTATTGATTCAGTTTCATAACAAAACAAGAGTCTAACATACTTTGAGTTTTTTTTAAACATGGCATGGAAAGGGTCACTACTACATTTTGGTGTGAAATCCAAGGTTGATCTTCAATGATGATGTTGATTGTGATGTCAAACATTCCTGTAAACTATTGAAAATTACTCCCTTTTTATAACGCCAACAAACTTGAATTTTCCAACGTTCCTCTTGCACATTAGAATACCGACGTCCAAGGAAAATTTTAGGCCCTTTCATAATGTTTTCCCAAAAAAATATAACTTGCATAATAAAAAATATATAGCATTTTTTCTTTGGCCCTCGACATTTCACAATGTATTCCCAAATTCACTTGGAATTGTTGGATTTAAGGTTCCATGGAACGATTTTTCCATGAAATTCTCAGAATCAATGGTTTATGGCATAATTTCACCTTGGGATTCTTGTACGTCACAATGTATCCCAAATTTTTTGAGAATTGTTGTATTTAGGGTTTTATGGAGTGATTTTTCCTTGAAATTCTCAAATCAAGGGGTTTATCGCACTATTTCTACTTTGAATTCTTGTAAGAGGTTTTATGGGCATTATTTTTCCTACAATCATTTCCCTTGCTCCAAATTTGGTTGGAGATGGAATCTTCTAGCATTCATGAATCCATATACACATCTATTAGAAAATGTGGTGTTGACAACGTAAGGGATTTGTTTGGAAATGTAGTGTTGAGCATAGGCACAACCATCTTCCAAGTCTTTGTTGACCATATTGCCAAGGAAATCACCACTATCATTCCCACCATGGTTGTTAAGATCAAGTGGTTGCCCCTCTAGGGAGAAAGTACAATGTATGGATTGGTGGTTCCATCTTGGCATCCCTCTCCACTTTCAAATGGGTAAATGGCTAACTAGTATTGGGCATTAACATCTCATCTTTATCTTTCTATACAATTAGCTATAACTATGATATAGATATTATAAATTATCAATCTATTCCATTGTCCTTCCCAATCATTCCAATTGGGTTGATTTTACCCAAACACTTTAAACTTGAGCATAAGTTGTATGATGTTGAAGTTGTTAGCACTTGGAAAAATGTTTTGTAACATTTATCTAAGTCTTTGAATCAACCAATAGGTGGGTATTCTTGGCACTTATTAGCGGTTGAGCTTCAAGCATTAAATCCATTCTCTATGAAGTAGATAATATTCATATTCTAATTCTTTCAAATCTTAATATTATTTTAACACCTTCAGTTGCAACACTAGATTGGTCCATAGTTATAGTTTATACTTCCCAATCCATTGGTGAAAACATTTTTCAAATTTTACAGAAGATAAAGTACTCTCAAATATTTTGGTCCTAGTTTTCTCTCCAAGTTGTATAATTATTAGTAATTTCAAGGGAAGTTTGATATGTTAGAGCAGAATCTATTGTAAGGATGCCCTTGCAAACCATTTCCTAACATTAGACTTGTCCTTTTGGAATCTCTTCCATGGGAGTCACCTTTGATTATAGGTACAATTAAATCAGATTAGGTTCCTTGATTGATAGTAGAGTATCATCAAATATTGCACCACATAGATTTTCACTAGTAGCTATTAAATATATTAGCAACTGTAATGATCCCAAGCCATTATGCAAGGTTCATCACAGTTTTGGTGTCTTTTTAAAACTTTTCTGGTTGTGGTATTTCGTCAAACACTTTGTTGTCCTACTTGTTTAGATGTGTTTACTTGCTGAATGGCCTCTTGATTTCGGCCTTAGGGTTTACTGATGTGTTTATATGTGTGTATGCAGCAAATAATGAGAAGAGACAACCATGGAACATACCTCAACCATATGCAATATGATAGACAAGCCAAAACATCTCAAATAGCTTTTATTCATAAGATAGAGAAACCTGCTACAATGAAGATGTCGATCTAGAATGCTCAACAGATGGCTAAGAAGATAAACAATAGAGCTGCTACAAAATGCTCCAATAGAAGACTCCAACATGCCTCCAAAGGCTAAATACACAATGAAGACTGAAAACAATAGATCTGGCCATGAGAATGCTAAACCCCCAAGCTGGAAGGTGCCACACTCTGCTAGAATGTTGAAGCCCTCAATAATTCGGCCCTGCTGCCAAAAGTGTCCAATCACCTTAAGAAATATGCCAATTGATAGATCAGGCAACTGTAAGGACAACCCAGGTGTCCAAATCTCCAAATCCACTCTCAAACCCTGTAGATCTGAACTCCTCCACTGAATGGTGTGCCCCACTGGATGACTGAAACCCTAGATAATTCGGCCCTGGTGAAGAAGACCTCCAAATGCTCTGAAACTCCCCAGGAATATAGATTGGGACACTGCAAGTCACTAGGTGAAGTCTTAGGGTCAGATCTGAAGTGTAACCCCTCCAAACTGACTAGATTTGAATCTCAAAAACACCCTCCTTCTCTTCAATTCGTCCCACTGCTCTAAGAAATAATCTGAGCCATAAAATTCTCTCAGAAAGCATTAGGAATGATGGTGAAGACCCTGCAAGAAGAACCCAGGTGATAGAATCTCCAAAAGCCCTGCCAATCACCTGCAATGTATCTCTCTCCAAGAATGGTGCGCCCCCCTTGCTGAAAACCCCCAACTGATGCGCCCTCTCTCTCTATCTGCACAAGTCACTGATGTGGAATCCTCCTGCAGCTGAGTAGATCTAGAACTAGAATGGTGTGGGAGCGTATTGCATCTCCGAGACCAAACTTGGGACAAGCTAGGTGGAATCTTTCACCACCGAATCGTCCTCTAGGGTTTGTTAAGTCAAAACCCTCAAAACCCCCAATGCTGAGCTTACTAGCTAGAAGCCAGATATCAAAAGATAGAAAGACATGAATGAATGAGAAGAGGCCCTTGCCTTTCCTTTATACTTTTGGCTCACCTTGTCCCTCCAAAGTGACTTTCATTTTATTAATATTTAATTAATTAATTAAATCACTTTAATTAATTAATTAACCTTTCTACCTTTAAAAAGCTTCTTATCTCTCCTTGTGGCTTCCCTGGCCACTGAAAGTCACTTCTAGACATCCCATCCTGTAGTGTTGCTCCTCTCGATTCCAATGAGCTATTACACTGAGAGGTTCCTCCAAGTAATGTGCCCAAAATGACCTCTTCAATGATTTCAATTAACTTATAGCTCAAAATAGTAAAAATCATGGAAATCGTCGGAATGCAACAAAACCAAAGCCAACCTGTGCGGAATGGATCATAATGATGGAATATGATTATCAATGCAAGTTGTACCCCACAATGCCTCTCAAATACCCCCGTACTCGCTATAACATCCATCTGGCTACTCTGGTCAACATAAATCTCTGCACTGTGACAATGTCCCAAAGTGGGGACATTACAGCAACAAAATTACGCCTTTCATAATCTTCATATTTTCATGCATTTGTTAGTTTTCTTCATGCTAAGCTATCTTTGGTATCATTATAACCTACAAATTACTCTATATCATAATAAAGGGTGCTTGAATTAGAAACATACATGTAATATCATCAAATTTATTGTTGGAGGTGCTAAGAGCATCCATTTCAACAAGAAGTGGATATTTCCTTAAGAAGTACTCTTTAAAATAGCTTCCAACATTGGATGTTGATCTTGTAAAGGGAATTGATATGGAACCTAACTGAAAATTAAGCCTCTCTATTCAAACATCCATATTCAAACCACAATGGACCAACCTATTGGAAACAAAATATGTTGCTAGCAATTAGAAAAAGTACTCTTACTATCTGATCTTTTTGGTTAAGCACATTTTTTAACCAACAATGGATAATTTATCAAGGCCCAAATGACCTATACACACCTTTCAAATGAAATTTCAAGCTCAAGATGGCCAAATTCTCAACGCTAAGGTGCCCTTTTCACCAAATCCTTACCACCAAATTGCATTTCCAAGCGTATGAAAATTTAAAAAATGACAACCCACCAGTGCCCAAATGCCTTACTTGTAAAATCACAAAATCCACAATACATTTATGGGATGAAATATGCATTTAATCTATCAATTCCCAAATGCCCTAATTACAATATTCTCATCAAATAAATCATTTTTTATCCAAATGAAGGCCAACCATTCAATTATCCCTAGCATATGCCCTTAATTAGCACCTACCAACATGCCTAAAATCAAACGATAACTAACCAAAATGTAAGCTTGAAATCCCATTTCAACCTAAAAGAGAGCCTCCCCCCCCCAAAAAAAAATGAAAACACCTATAATGTTCTGAAATATTTGAGCAAAGAGGAGCACCAATCCCAACACTCAAACTTTATGGAAACATTGAATGGAGTGATCCCAGCCTATGAAAAAAAAGGATATTCTCAGAGAGAAAGTGTGTATGTCATTAATAGCTTTCATTTTCATCTCATTGGCAGTGATCTAGCTTTTGACATAGATAATGTTATTAAACTATCCATATCTATTGTAGGGATAAAATTCATTCCAAACTTGCAAGTCCCATGGGAGAGATTGATGATTATTTTTAGCAATACAATTTTTTGTAAAGGATCATCATAATTTTTTTTTATTCCTTTCCATCTACTAATATACCTGCAAAAATAAATCTTTTAGATTGTCCATCTACAAGTCCACTTCCTCCCTCTGTTCTACCTCTTTGTCATTTCTTTCCATGGCCCTCTATTATATCACAACTATTAGTGGTGATAAGTGTCTTCCTATTGTTTAAGAGCTTAACATTCCACCCATAGTTTTATATCACGACGTGATAACAAGCTTGAACACCCTTAGAGCATTATTTTTCTAGGTATTGTTTTCTGCGAGACTCTTTTATAGTTGTTTTTTGTGAGGTCTGTTAGAGTGAAATAAATTTCTAAATCATACATTTTCAAATGTGACTTTATTTTCAATTGTCCTCTAGTTACAATGTGGAGGCTTGCGGAAAACAAGAAGATGAAGGATGGGATATTACAAATAGCATGAAATAAAGAAAATGTCTATATAATATATATAATGTGCATATGATTTATATCATGTATCGAGTTTCAACTTATTATGAATATTGGCATCCAGAAATCACTGTAAGGATGGGCCCTTGAGGCACTAACTATTTTGTGTGCCATAATTACCATTTATGCACTATTAATATCTTATTAGTACATAACTTGTATTATACATTGGCTATAGGAATGTCATCCTCAATAACCTCTTTTATTTTTTTAATGATGTTAAAATTTGCCTGAACTCTCCACTATTTGCTTTTGTATTAGTCTAACCTCTTTTATTTTTTTAATGATGTTAAAATTTGACTGAACTCTCCACTATTTGCTTTTGTATTAGTCTGAAGTTGAAGTTTGTATTGCCCTTTTTTTTTTCTCTTGCTTATTGTTTGAATTATAGGTGCTATAGGAATTTATGGGATGTTATCTCGCTAATATAATATCTAAACTCTCTAGACTTGTGTGTTAATCTATGGATGTTGATATATCATGTTAACTAGATGCTTTGCTCTAAATTTATTAGGTCTATTGTAGGCAAGGAAAATACAATTTTCAATGCTTTAATGTGAATGAAATTGGTTGATGAGATATTGATATTGTACAATATTGTAATAGGCTCATGTAGAGTGAAAAGAAGGAAACAAACAAAAACATATTATTAGTGTTGCATAACAGTTTGGATAGATATGATAAGTAACTAATCTCATAGCATTGTGTACATTTCTCAGAAAGGAAAATCGTGATAGGGATATTGTACAATATTACAATCGGCTCATGTAGAGAAAACGGAAGGAAACAAAGAAAAAAATAGTTAGCCTTGCATAACTTGGATATATATATGATAAGAAACTAATCTCATAATATTGTGTGTGTTTCTCAAGAAGGATGCAATAGTGACACGAATAGAAGTGATGGGTTTGGTTGATCCATAGTTAAAATAGCTTAATAAGTTTCTTTAAAATAGTTAGAAGCATAGAATCATTGAATAATTTGCCTATTATTTGTTACAAAAACATGTATTGCAAGTCAAAATAATTCTCTTTATCCACTCCTTTGTTTCCAAGAAAAATCAACATGCAACGATGCATCCTTCACAGTTATTTACTATAAAATAAGCTTTATTTATGGGAAGGAGATTTTGTATGAATATATTTGTAAGCCCAATTAAACATGCTTCATGAAATGTGAAAGTTTCACAACTAGAAATAGTGCAAAATGCATTAGCTATTTAAAAACAACACATAATCCTATCAAATACAAAACAGGAAAACCCCATCAAACATAAAGGTTGTTTTCAAAAAGTGTGCAAAAGGTGTTGAACTCTTATGCAATATTCCTTTTGTATATGTGTATAATTGTACCATTTAACATCTTCATGGACTAGTTAATTTCCTTATTCCAACAACCAATGAGATAAATAAGATCCTTCTCTATTATTAGAATTGGAATAATTCCCAATCAAGTAATGAAATTTTGAGGAATGCAAATGCTCTTGATGTTAACCCCATGTTGAAGTTGTGACAATTCAAATTGGAATCAAATTGACTAGTGTTCTTCTTTTAGGATTTGAAACATCTATGCTACTTGCATGTTGCATAAATTCTATAGGTGGCATTTGGGTGCCATGACAAATGTAAACTATTCTAATTTGACTATTACTTTCAAGGAAAAGCCCCCTACAATAGTGGGCTTACTACAACATACTAATGATCATACAGAAAACAAATTCCATAAAAAACACTTAATTAATATTTTATAATTGAATTCAAAGGGAATAACTAACTATTAGGATGAGGAGAAGATTTAACTCACCAGGAGTCCTACAGTTGTTGTCACTCCCGATTGTTGGAATCCCCTCGTTCTTTTCCAATAGCTCCCATGCAACCTGCAAGAACCTTAAACATGAAAACCTATGCAGAGAAGGTAGTTATATTGATAACCACATGTTACTCCTACTAAAATTGTTGAATGATCAAAACAATTAGTATTCTATGAAGCATATAGAAAAGAATTGAAAATTTAAACAATATTAATACAATACATTTTGAAGGAATGAGTTTCTATATCACTGATGAACATCAAATAAGTAGTTTCATATTTTACCTATCTGATGCAACACTGCCTTGTCGAGAGAAATCTGAATTCCTCCACCCAAGCTCCTGCTATAGAGTTGGTTTTGACTCTAGATTCACCACGGGCCTGGAGAGAATATATGTGAGACTCTTGGCCAGATAGGTTGGTGATCAGAAAGAAACTAGAAACAAGGGTTTCCAGGGCAAAAAAATAGCAGCAAGAGGGATATGACAAGAGAGATATGAATGGGCTCATAGACTCAGCGAGAATAGCCAGATAGTTGTTTCCTCAAATGTGCAAGGTATAATTACCTTTCTCCTTGATGCAAATGCTCATTTTATGTGATCTCTAGTTGGTTAGAGACGGTTGGGTACGAGTAAAAGGAGTTAGGAAACTAACCAAACCCGCAACCCAACATTTAATTGGGCATAATTATATTTTTTTAGCATTTATTAGCATGTATGTCACTGTCTCTTGAGTAGCCCACATGTACGCATGCATCATAACTGCTAGGGCACATACACCCTCTAAAACATTGTTTTTTAGAAGGATCAAGGAGGTATGGGGAAGAGTCGTCTCTAAGAAGGATGGGATTAGTCCAATAAGAGCATCAATGCTTTAATGGTGGTAATTGATGGTATAATAGATTCCCCCTAATGTGTGAGGTCAAAAGAACAACTAATGGTCGAAATACATTATAAGTCTTCGAAGAGAAGTTAGTCAGGGCGGAGGTCACCAGAATCCAATATAAGGACAACAACCAACACAAAAACAAGTTAGAAAACTCCATTCTCGAGGTGGGCATACCCATGCTCAGGTGTGATAATAAGCATGGTCATCAATCAAGTACATTGGGGATCCATGAAGAATGTATATATAGAAAGTAGTGATCATGGCCACAAAAGAGATACACAGTGGATCCATGTCAAACAGATATCATAGCAACGAAAGAGATACACAATAGATCTATGTCTGAGAATCATTGAAGGAAATCTAGGGCAAGAGTTGGATAAATCTTCTAAGGCCACAATGATATGATGATGCCCCCTATTTGAAGGCAGTTGGCATGTGGCGAAATCAATTCCCCACTTTGTAAATGGATCGACGGTGACGATGGAAAACAATGGAGCAGGATGTGCATGTATTTTCTAAGAAAAAATCTGGCAAGGATGACACCTTTTGACCGCATCAACACAATATTTAAATATCGTCAACCAAAAGTACCCAGCACGCAAGATTTTTTGGGTTGTAACCAACCTAGATAAATGATCACCACATGCTCCATTGTGGAAACCATTGAGCATGGACTCCACTTCTTCATGGGTCAAGCAACGACAAAGAATTGAATCAACTCCTTGGTGATACAATGTGTCATTGATAATGAGGTAATTCTTCGCCTGATTGTGAATCCGACATTGATCGTCCCACAAATGATGCGAAGAAAACTTCAAAGTCTGGAGATATACAAGGATATCTCCATACTAAGAATCACTGGAAGTGATAAGGAACAGATTCTCATCCAGAAATGAGTCCATAATTACGGTTTCCTCATCCTCTCGAGGAAATTCCAACATCAATTCGACGAAAAAACAAAGAATTTTTGGACATGCAAATAGTTTTAGTTCAAGCCCATTCAGACCACGACTGAGATAGTAGATGACATGCTCTTGCAAGCTATCATCTTCTTGAACCAAAACTATACCAACAATGGATTATGCTACCGCAATATACAACAAAAAAATCATGTTATAGTCTGGAGGACTGAGCAAAGGGGAAGACATAAGCGCATTCTTAAGAGCATCGAAATTGCATTGTGTAAGCTCATCCCAAATGAAGGGAACTCCTTTTTTCAACAAGTGCATGAAGCCCTTGGTGATGTCAGCATAGTTTGCTATGAACCGTCGAAGGAAAATTGCCTTTCCTTGAAGACTCTGCAACTGACGAATATTATGTGGGGGAGGAAACTAAACTATTGCCTCAACCTTTAACAAATCAACCATGATCCCTTTGTTGGATACGATAAATCCCAATAGACACCCCAAAATGACACAGAAGATGCATTTGTTCAAATTTAATTGAAAACTTTCTTTAAGAAGCTTTTCCAATTCAGCCTTTATAGTTGTCACCTTCCAGGGATTTATCGGTCATAAAAAAAATCGAACGGGCTTATCATTTTCGTAAGTACGAATATCGTGTTCAAAAATGTGGGGGTCTATGCCTGTCATCTCTTCATAGAACCAGGAAAAAACATCTTGTAACTCTTTAAATAAATAGGTATACGTGCAAATCTCTTCAAGAGAACAGTCTACACCGATAAAAACATTTTCAGCGACACCATGGGTCTTACAGATATCGATCAGAATGTTTTTCGATATATTAGCCACGTTCCCTCCAGTATAGATGTCATGCTTTTCTAAGGGGTTCACAGATTGATCG
Source organism: Picea engelmannii (assembly GCA_009831015.1). Lineage (NCBI taxonomy): Eukaryota > Viridiplantae > Streptophyta > Pinopsida > Pinales > Pinaceae > Picea > Picea engelmannii. Next base: position 520,484 of record ML786982.1, read on the forward strand.
ACACTTCTACCCACAACTGATCGTAACTCTTCGTTTTCGATTCGAATGAGCTCAGGGAGGAAATATGATCAATGATGCATATCTTCCCATGGTCGTTTAGGCCCTGTCATTTCCTTTATAATAGCTTCGTCAAAAGGCAAGATAGTGTCAAGGAATTCGAGGGAAGTCAAAGAATTTTGAGCCCAAATAGGCTCTAGAAATTGATCGTCTTATTTTGTCCAAGAAGAAATCAGATCAAAGTCTGTAGTAGCTTGTTGGATAGCTTAATAAGTGATTTCTACTACAGATAGTGGCATGGCCATCTCGCCACATGCAATACTTTTGATCGATTCACATGGTGAGGGTAGGACCCACAGATCTTCAAAATATGTAGTTCTAAATGAACCTACCCATGTAATGGGAATCGTGGGGTTCAACTTTTTATAGTTGGTCGAGGTAGCGTGAATATAAGAAATTGGTGTTGAGAAATTAAAAGTTCCAATAAGCAAAGGATACATTCAACCACCAATGCTCTCGATTGTCATCTGGGAGTTCTAGATCAAAGAGATTGTGGATCCCATATTTTCCATGGACTCAGAGCGTTTGAACGACATCTAGTCAATCGTTACTATATTCCCTTCATCGGGGAAGCACAAGACTCAGAAAATTGACGAGATGACAATTGTCATTGCATGGGTCCAACTATTTCCTAACAAAAGGTTATAGTCGAGCAGAGCGTCGACTACTTCAACTTCCATGGAAATGGTCTTCCCTCCTGTTATCCCTAAAGTATGCACCTGACTGCTAAGGGGAAAAGCTAGGGCACCTCGGTTATTTCAAATGATTTGTTGTTGGTTTTTTAAGTAGGGCTTATAGGTTGGTTTATGGATCATGTAGTGGATAATTTGGACAACATAAGATTTTGGTTGCACTTTAAGATCATGTTTCTAAAACACTCAGCTTATTCAATGACATTCATTCTAATCAGTTAGATAAAATGGAGATAAAACAGAAGAAGAGAGAAGCTGAGAGTTTCACAATCTGTTTGACACTTACAAAGAAGACTTTCTAATCCCAAATATCATTTAGAAACTAGAAATAATAACTTAAACACAAATCTTGTGACAGGTGATAGCAAAATATTTACTGACATTCAACATGTAACAGGATAAACCAAATGCTTTGCAAAATATTCAAATGATTTCAAGTAAATTAGAAGAAATATAAGACAATAATAAGATAGTCTAACCATCAGAATGTTTTTTCCATTGAGTGCAAGATGTAATAGATTCCAGGCATTATAATCCAGATCAATATGTACCTTCAGTCTCACAAAATCTGACCCTATACTTTGTCATCTAGTTTCCTTTTTATACAAAGAGTTGGTTTCCATTTGGATCTCAAATCCTAAAACCTAGTTATTGTTTTGATTATGATTCAATACACTTGGCTATTAGATAGGAATTACATCCTTTCATTCAATGGGCAATCAAACAGAATCTTGGATCCTAGGATAAGGATCCTCTATTTTAGGACCATATCCTTAACTCCTAACAAAATATGATCCAACTCAAATTATCTCACAATAACTTACTCAAAATTCATGTACTAGTTCCCATGATCAAGGACAGGTCGAACTGATGAGGTGGCAACTCAACCATGACTAGGCAATTTTTTTAGGAAACAAAATTCACAAAATCTAGAAAAATATCCTTCAAAGATTCACTTGTAGCTCCCCATTGGTTCACTTGGTTGGGAAAGTGCTTGTGTGTCACCTAATTTGGCCCATTATGCAAGTGGGTTTTGAATGGATCTTCCAAATTCTTCATTGTTTGATTGGGAAACATGTCAGAAGATGACTGCGAAAACAGTCACCTACCTAAAATTCTTCAATTTATGTCGTAGCTTGAAATTTGAATTCCCATATCTTTGTTTCTGAAGGATATACTATGTTTGATTATTGTCATGATCTTGATCGTCCTTTGTTGTTGGCCTATTCAAATCAATAGAAAGCTTAGGATTCTTGGACTTTCTTTGAAACTTATGAATTTCTGGAGATGGCAACTTAACATTGTTCTTCTTTGCAACTTCAAATGATGTAGAGATTGGTTCTCCCACACATAGTTCTGGCAGCTATGGCAACACAGGGTTGGGGGTAAGACTTTGTTCCATTTCATCCTTCAATGGAGGATATTCAGCCTTGGAAACTGTCATTTTCCCTTTCTTTCCCCTGGTTTTACTCATAGGCATTCCCTTTAATATTTGAATTTCCAATTTTTCCTTCTTTGTGACTGTAGGGAGTTTTTGAGGGGTCTCTTTATCTATAATAATCAATTTTTCGTTCTTCAAAGAAGACCTACACAGAGCCTTAGAATTTAATCTCATCTTATTTGTGGGCCTGATAGGCATACTTACTGGTTGTTTTCCCTTCCTCCTCTTGCTCTGTTTGGACTCTGGATTTTCCTTACTCTGCAAATTTAAGGTTTCTTGAACATGTTCAGATTCCATTTGTTGATGAGACAACTAAGCTTATTTGTGTCATCTTTCGGGTCCTTCTTGTGTAAACATGTCCACGTTCCAAAGCCTCTTGGTTCTATATAGAGGATTTTAATTCTTGTTTTGCTATTTCTTCTTGTTGAAGGAGACGTTTTCTCTTGCTCATTAACAATATTGTCTTTTGTTGGTACAGGTGATGAAGAAAATACTTTTCAAACCCTGATCTTTCAAAAATCAAAGGACTAGACTGTTGAAGCTACTTTGTTTCATCATTTGACTTTGATATTGTTGAATACTTTGTTTTCCTGTAGTAAATAATTTCCATTTTTCTCCCAAATGACAAACTGAGTCGAGCTGATTTTTGGTAAACGTATTAATATCATCATGATGCTTCAACACGCCAATTTTGAGACAAACCCCGTTCACAGTTTTCATGAAAAACATAAAATGGTTGTAGGTGATGGTGGCTACCCATTGGCCAAGCTAGTCTTATCCTTTAGCTATCGCCTATTTTCCAAGCTACCCATTGGTCAATGAGTGGAAATTCAACGATTAGGGCCTTCCAAATTATAGAAGCTCATACAGTTACTTTTATCTTAGTTCGAATCCAAACTTCAATGGAAAAAGGCTTAATGTATTTTGCAGAAATGAATTCCTAGCAGAGATCTTGTTGAGTAATTAACCTCCAAAGGTTCTTTGCAGGCAAAGCCTTCCCAAATTGGTGTATATTCTTCATGCCCCATCCACCCATGGATTTAGGTTTAATTAGCCTTGTCCATTTAACCAAGGGGATACAACAGTTATTCTTCATTCCCTTCCACATTGCAGACACCTCTTTCTAATCTTGTCCAAGATGCCCAATGAAATATAAGCCAATGAATACCAATGAACTGAGATTTCCTCTAGAACTAATTTGACCAAAGTTAGTCTTCAACCTAAGGAAGGCCACCATGTTGTGTTTCCTTTTATATATACCATGTTTTTCTTTATTTTATGTTGTGCATTTATTTATATTCCTCACTTCTAATAGTTGATTAAAATAAGAGATGAGCTTCCCTAGATTAATATTACACCCTCAAAAACTACCCAAAATTTCCATATCTTAGAGTAATATTTAGGAATCTAGTTTGAATAAATTTTGGTTATTTTCAAATATTTTTGAAATGTTAAATATGATTCATATATGATCATACACTCCTCTATTGTCAATACAAATCTATCCCATTCCTCAATAGTTTTATTGAAATTTCCCCTATTAGTGATGGGGATGCCACCAAAGCTAAAGGGTATTGGAATAAGCTAGATTCTCTAATGGTATGGCTTATATTGTTTACACACTTATGCCCCCCCAAAAAAATAGATCCCATACAACATAGGCAACAAATAAGATGGTACATATACACCACCATTCACATAAATGTACATGTTGTTTTACTTAGAAAAATAGTCTTCATTCCCCTCTGATAACTTTTTGGATTATAGAGTAAACCTATTTGAGAATTCTCATAAGAGCTCTATCGAATCCAAACACAAAATTATATTGGACCTTACTCTTTGGGAAGTTCTCAAACTTCTCCTCAATGGTATTTGAGATAATAGATCTACATTTAAAAAATAGTAGAAATTTTAACCAAGGTAGGTTCTTTCAAGGTGATCATAGGGTAACCTCGAGATAATGGTATACCAATTTAAGGATAATCATATAGGTCACGGACGATAGTTGAATTGTACCAAAGATTAATATGGATAGGTCATCAAGCTTGGTCCAAATGAGTCCACAATGACAATTTGTGAGAAAAATATTTTATCTTATTATTAGTCCTTGCTTCCTCCACGGACTATAGTTTTCACTTCATGGTCAACAAAGCTTGACTTCATATTAGTTATGCCAACTTTTAAGATTTTAAGATAGGTTTGCTAAATAAATTATCTTTTGTGTAAGTGTTTATTTTCATTGTATTTGTCAGACTAGAAAATCAATTTAAAAACTTTAAATTGGAAAAATATTATAATTCAACACGTAACTAAACCATTATTATATTTTTAAGCAGCATTAAATACTTATCAAAACTCAGTGTAGTCGATGCTCTGCAATGAATTCTAGTTGATGCTACATTCATCCTCCTCCTACTTTGCAAGCTCCTCATCGCCTCTAGGCTCTAAGACAAATCCTCTAGTGTTTTCTTGGAGATTAAAAGAATTTGTCCTTCAAGTAGAAAACAGAGCTCACTGGAATTTCAAGTTCATCATTTGAAGCCATTAGATATGTGTATGTTGGCTAAGATGCAGCCACGGGATATGTGTTTGGATGAGTTGCTGGCTAAGATGCTACTGGTATGGATTTCTCTATGATCATGCCCCACGCCAATGAGAAATGTCCCCTCTTGTTATATCATTGGACTGGAGACCTATTACTTCAAATTTCCCCTAGATTGACAAAGAAACATGTACAGTAATTATATTTTATTTTACAATTGAACTAAAAACTCTGAATTAGAATAAATTGAACCTCGAATAAATTTACCTCTGTGGATGGAAATTTTGTTGCCATCCACACACAACGATAAAAAATTGCTTCGGAATACCAAAACATAAACTTACTTGTTTCCGGTCCTTGTGGTTGTTTGTGGTTGGTGCACCCATGTTTACTTTATGTGCATTTTTGTGTTCTTTTCACACTCCAATAATTGTTTTTGTCATGCAGTTGTTTTCTGTTCTATTTACTATGACCTTTTGCCACACCTCATGTGCCTCTATGCACGATTCGCAGCATGACCGAATAGATGTATAATGTTATATTTATTGTCCGAGAACGGACTATTATTTTTCAACACAACCTCTACACAAGACAATGAATTCTCATATCTAAAATACATTTGTACATTTGATCTCAAAGATGCAGGTACATTTTTCACAACCCCTAAATTGTATTAATTTCTATGAGTCCAAGAAATAAAATAGCAGATTCAACTTTATATTTACAGTGAAAATATCGTAATTTACGAACACTATGTTTGATGATCACCAACACTAGTAACAGAGATACCGGTAGGGGTAAGGGTTGAAAGATAGGCAGCATAAAAAGCTAGCGAGGGTTTTGGCACCAACACCAAAGGTAAAGGCAAATCCAAAGCGAGTAGTTCCATCTATTGATTATTTATGGATAGGTTTGGGTTAGAGAGTTGAGACAAAGGCAACGATGGGCTTACGCTACAATGGCATATCGAGCAACAACAGTTAAGTCTTCAGTTGAGAAAGTAGATTAAGTAGAAGATTCTTCTATTCTAGGTTTGTTTTCTTTGTTATTCTTTTTATTACGAGAAGCAATTGGCTCTATTTGTTGATTTGGGAGCTAGTCTCTTTCAACGTTCAAACTTCAATGAATTGTTTTTATATAATTGGCTCTATTTGTTGATTTGGGAGCTAGTCTCTTTCAACGTTCAAACTTCATTGAATTGTTTTTATATATCGTTATTGCCATGGAATTTGAAATATGCAAATGTATATCATTAGTTATTTTTTCCACTGTATCCAATAGAACCATATGAGAGTCTTGTAGTTGATTATAAGAGAAGCTTCTACAGAAATTGGAAGGCAACCTTCCACCTATAAAGTTAATAGCTAACCAAAAACCATTAAAGCATTGTTTTGCTAAGATTTGTGTTCAGTGACTATTTGTGTTTATCTTGAATCTTGAATGGAATCAATATTTCTTTTGTCTGCAATAGAAATAATGAGTTCGACACAAGGATATGTCCTTACCACTTGACCCTTAAATTCTTGGTTGCCTTACCACTTAATAAATCTCTAACGTGAAGAGAAGACAGGAACAAAAGCTCAACATCAAGTTTTTGTTTCTCCAA
>ML786982.1:526876-539424 GCA_009831015.1 Picea engelmannii
CTAGCTATGGCCATGGTAAATGGATGCATGATAATGGGAGCATAGGCTGCAAGCCAGACAAGAGTGTCATTGCTCTTCGAATGCAAGGTGGATCCCTCGAGTTCTATGAAACATGATTGGACAAACTCTTGGAGCCCCCCACTAAAGGGATTCTTGAAGGTGGTTGCTTGCTTTGAACCTTCAGCCCCAGTTGTGGCTTAAGGCACGCAAAGAAGAGACTCTGGTGACAAAATGAGAAGCAAAGATAATACAGAGAAGACGAAATTGAAAACGGGAATGAGCAGAGTGCAATTCATTAAAGGAAAGAGCTGAGCTAAATAAGCTTCAACAAATCAATAAAATCAAGAAACAATCGTACAGCTGGCAGTGTACAGTCACATACTGTTGAGGTTACAGATATATTTAATACTCCCTCTTAAACTCAACAGTTACAAACATCAGCACTGATAATTTCCAAGTGTTGTCTTTGAGAATCAAAAACGGATTTTCCTAATGGCTTTGTAAAAATATCTGTGAGCTGATCTCGAGAGCCACAAAATTGAAATGTTATGTCAACACTATTGACTAGATCACGTATGAAGTGAAAACGAGTGTCAATATGCTTGATTTTATTGTGAAACACATGGTTTTTGGATAGAGCAATTGCTGAGGTGTTGTCACGGAAGATAGAAGTTGGCTCCTTTTATGTATGTGACATATCATTCAATATTCTTCTCAGCCACACAGCTTGACACAAAGCTATGGTAGCAGGGACATACTCTACCTCTACAAAAGATATTGATACAATGGGTTGCTTCTTTGATGCCCATGAAATCATATTCGTGCCCAGGTGAAAAGCATGTACTAAGGTGCTTTTCGTGTCATCTAGGCTTTTTGAAAAATCGTTGTCTGTGTAACCAGAGAGATGATTATCATCAAACTGAGTGTACCATAAGCCAAAATTGAGAGTGCCTGCAACATATCTCAGAATCCTTTTTGTCGTCTTCCAGTGAGAATCTTTGGGGGATTCTATAAACCTGGAAACAAAGCTGGTTGCATACATAATATCAGGCCTAGTTGTTGTAAGATACAACAAACTACCTACTAAACTTTTGTACAGGGTAGAATCCACTATAGGGCCTTCAACTTTCTTGCTCAATTTTGTGCCTAAGGGTATAGGAGTTTCTATTGGATTGCAGTCTTCCATGCAGAATCTTTGGATGATGTTTGCTACATACTTTTGCTGACAAACAAAAATGTCTTTGGTTGATTGGTCAACCTCAATCCCCCAAAAATATTTCATTATGCCAAGATATGTCATCTCAAACTCAGATTGCATGGCATGTTTAAAACTGGTTAACTCAAGATTTCCAGTATATATCATGTCATCAACATATAAACATACAATCAGAATTTTACCGTGTTGATCAGTTTTGGTGTAAAGAGTTGGCTCATTTTGGCTTCTGCTGAAACCACTCTTGGTTAGGTAAGTATCAATTTTGTTGTACCAAGCTCTTGGAGCTTGCTTTAAGCCATACAAGGCTTTCTTCAACCGATACACTTTGGTTAGTTGCTCTTTGACTTCAAATCCAGGTGGTTGATCCACATAAACCTCTTCTTCTAAGACACCATTCAGGAAAGCTGACTTGATATCCATCTGGTATACTTGCCATTTGTCTTGAGATGTTATGTCTAAGAAATTTATTACAGTGTCCAACCTTGCTACTCGAGCAAAAGTTTCACCATAATCAATACCTGGTTGTTGTGAGAATCCTTTGGCAACAAGTCTTGCCTTGTGTTTTTCAATCTGCCCATTTTCATTGAGTTTAGTTTTGTAAACCCACTTGACACCAATACTTTTCTTGTGTCTGGGTAGATCAACAAGATCCCATGTATTGTTCTTTTCAATGGAGTCAATCTCTTGGTTCATGGCTTGAACCCAATGTGGCTCTTTAGTTGCCTCCTTAAAAGATGTAGGTTGACATGACATTAATGCAAAAAGATTGTGTTGATTAATATCATCCAACTGTTGATGGATTTCTCTCAAGCTTCGAGTTCTCTGATTTTGAAGTTCAGAGGATGAATTTATGCTTGGAGTAGAATTGTCCTGAGGGCTTTCAGGCTGTCCTTGTACCTGCAATCTTGGAAGGGAAGGTTGATGTGTTTGTTGTCCTGTATTTTCTGTGTTTTCAGGAAGTGGCAGCAATGGATTTTGATTGTCCATAGGTCGATTTTCAAACTCACTCCATAACTGATTTTCAAGAAATTTGACATCTCTGCTGAGAATTAGTTTCTTTGAAATCAGATTGTAGAGTCTGTAGGCTTTGGATGTCTCATTGTAGCCAACAAAAATGCATTTATCACTTCTATCATCAAGTTTCTTCCTCAATTCGGAAGGTATGTGAGTGATTGATATGCATCCAAAAATCCTGAGATAAGCAACATTGAGCTTTGTCCCACTCCATGCTTCTTGAGGGACCTTCATCTTGAGACTGGTGGTTGGAGATCTATTCAGGAGATAAACTGAGCATGCTACTGCTTCAGCCCAAAATAGATTTGATAGACATTTCTCTCTTAGAAGGCTTCTTTCCATTGTGTGATTTTTCCTTTCAGCCACTCCATTTTGTTGTGGAGTATATTTGGTTGTAGTCTGCATGATGATGCCTTGTGATTTGCAGAAATTTGTAAATTCTTTGGAGTTGTATTCTCCTCCTCCATCTGACCTGAGAACTTTTACATATTTGCCACTCTATTTTTCAGCTTCGACTTTGAATTCTTTGAACTTTGCAAAGGTTTCAGACTTGTGTCTGAGAAAATAGATCCAAATTTTCCTGCTAAAGTCATCAATAAACGTTAAAAAATAAACGCTACCACCAATTGATGTTGTTGGCATTGGTCCACAGAGGTCAGTGTGAACCAGCTCTAAGTGTTGTTTGGCTTGAGTGGAGGACTGTGGAAAACTAGTTCTTTTATGTTTTCCAAGAATGCGAGACTCGCATGGATTATTTTTCTCTTTGAAGACGGATAGACCTTTGACCATGGAGTGCTTTTGTAGAAGACTTGGACTCTAAAAGGGTAGATGTCCAAATCTTGCATGTCAAACCATAGTTTCATTGGGGGTGGATGCACTTTGTGCATATGCTTGGATCACATTTACAGTTCTGAGGGTCAGGGAAAACATTCTATTCCTAGTCATGTGGATTTCAGAAATCAATTGTCTATTGGGGGTTTTATCATATATCCTACAGGATGCTCCTTCAAAAAGTACCTTATAGCCATGTTCAATTAGTTGTCCTACACTTAACAGATTATGCTTCAGATCTGGAACATGATAGACATTGTTTATGTCTTTCTTTACATTTTGTTTAGTAAGAACAGGTACAGTACCGTTTCCTTGAACTTTGACTAAGCAATCATTTCCAAGTGTAATATCACATGAAATTGAAGAATCAATGTATGAGAGTAAATCTTTGTTACCTGTCATGTGATTGTTGCATCCATTGTCCAGCAACTAGAAATCTTTATGTTGTTCTTCAATCTTGTGTCATGAGAGAAACATACCTTTTGAGGTTTCTCCTTCATGATTTGAGACATGTGCTCTGCCTGAGAGTTGATCTGCTTGCTTCTTCCAACATTCAGATTCATAGTGCCCATACTTTTTGCAGTAATAGCATTGTATGCTTGATTTTTCATTTGATCTTCTCCCTCTGCCTCTTTGAGGATGGAAATTTCGATTATGTCTCTGTTGTCTGTGACCTTGGAAATTCTAATTCTGGTTCTGTTGTCTGTGAACTTCACTTGAGTGATGGTTACTTGGACTTCTCCCTCTTCCTTGGTGACCTTTGCCTCTGCCTCTCCCTCTGCTGAAGGAGAATTGAGTCTTGAAGGCATTGGCTATTGACTCATCTTCTAGTTGGAGTCTGGTCTCATGTGTCAATAGAGAGCCCATTAATTCATTTGTTGAAAAATTTGACAAATCCTTGGATTAAAAGATGTTTGTAACAACCATTTCGAATTTATTTGGTAGACTTCTGAGGACTTTCTCAACAATTCTTTGATCAGGGATGGCTTCACCAGTCAATATGATCTGGTTTACAATTCCCATGACTCTGGTCATAAACTGATCAACATTTTCATACTCTGTCATTTTTAAAGTTTCAAAGTGTGTCCTCAAGGTCTGCAGTTTGACTATTTTGACCCTGTCATTGCCTTGGTAAGCTAATTTAAGGACGTCCCAGGCCTGTTTTGAAGTAACAGCGCCTGTGATTTTTGAGAAAATCGAGTCATCCACTGAATTTTGAATCCAAAATTTGGCTTTATTCTCTTTGTTCCTCTGTGTTGCCTGAGCAATTCTCTGTTGATTGGTCATGGCAACAAGGTCTGTTGGATCTGGTTCCACATATCTACGATCCACTGGATACTAGCACTCTTGTTCTTGTAAGAAGGATCTCATTCTAAGAGACCAAAACTCATAGTTCTTTCCAAGAAGAATCAGTCCTTGTGTTGTTCCTAAATTGCTAGAGGTGGCCATCTTGTAAAAAATTAACAAAAAAAATTGTTAGAGTTTTGCGTGCTTACATGTTTCCTGTGTGAAAAACCAGGTCCATGAAATTCGTTGTGTGACTTTGGGTGGGAAAACACAGGGTATACCACTTCTTTGGCAACTGTAGCCCCTCTAATGGCGGAATTGGGCTTTCTGAGTTTACTCGAGAGCCAAAAAAAAAAAAAGTTTAGATTCTCATGTGACTAAGGGCTGAAAACTAGGCGCTCTGGGTCTTCGAGCTTCGGGCATTTCGACGCTGAAGATCTCAATTCCTCCAAATAGTTGAATGGTCGAATAACGATCTTATTTCAAAGATCGATGGTCCTCGTTGATTTGAGATCAACGATCCTCAATTACTTCGGGACTTCTGGTGATGTTCTTTTCTTACTTGTTGCTGCTAAGATCAACAGTCCTCAATTGCTTTGGGACTTCGGGTGATATTCCTTTCTTACCTGTTGCTACAAAGATCAACGGTCCTTAGGCCTTCGCAAATGAACGACCAAGATCTTCTTCAGAACTCCGGCGTTTGGGAGTTTCCGTTTGCTAATACACGCAATCCTCCGGAGTGTTGAATCTCCAAAGTGCGAGATCTGCCTCCACGTGGCCTGTTGATTTGGATGGTGGAGATTTACTTCGGGAGTTTGGGCTTCAGGAGTTTTCGTCCGCTTGCTCGCACAATCCTCCGAAGTGTTGTATCGTCGAAGTGAGAGATCTGCCTCCACGTGTCCTCTTGTTTTGGACGGCCGAGATTTACTTCGGAACTTCGGGCTTCGGGTGTTCCGAGGTGCACAACACCACAAACCTCTTAAGTGTTAACCTTCCGAAGTGACAGATCTGTCGACGTGTGTCCACAGCCTTCAATGGATCAGATTTACTTCGGGACTTCGGATAGATCTCACTCCGCAAGACCTTCCGGAGTGCTAAGTCTCCAAAGTGAGGAATCTGGCGCCGCGTGTCTTTGTTGATGGACGATCCAGATGAACTTCGGGCTTTGGGCCTTCGGGAGTTCTGGCTTCTCGTATCATTCTTTCTATTGAAGTGATTATCGTCGAAGTGCAAGATATCCTGCCATGTGTCCACTTCGATCAACGGTTTGGATCTACTTCGGCTCTTCGATGCTTCGGGAGTCCTTTACTTCTCAGCTTCTGCTTGCTTCCTCCGAGAGTACGAGATCGTCTGTCGCGTGTCACTTGCTTGAAGATCAATGACCATGAGTGATTACGAAGACTCAACTCGCTCACTCTTTAATCTCCTTGCCGATCTTCGCAAAGCGAAGATGCTTGTCTGTAGTGGGATCAATATCTGTCGTTGATCTGTTGATCTGACAAGATCAACGATCTTGAGCGATTGTGGGCTCACAACTTGCTCCTGCTTTAATTTTCTTCCCGATCCCCGCAATGTGAGTATGCTCGTTCGTAGCGGGATCGATATCTGTCGTTGATCTGTTGATTTGACAAGATCAACGATCTTGAGTGATTGTGGGCTCACAACTTGCTCATGCTTTAATTTTCTTCCCGATCCCCGCAATGCCTCCCCACCGTCGATCTCTCTCCAATGAGATATGATGGTCCTAACTTGATCTTTGCTTGATCTAACAGTTGATCTTGCTCTCGGTCAGATCTTACGGCTGAAAAAAAAAATTGCCTTACCTGCGGGCTCGTCGTTTCTGAGCTTGATTAAAGGCTCATATTTGTTCCCGCGTCCAATCTTACGGTTGAAGTAGCTTCTTGTTTGTTGCTTCTGCAAACTTTCTCCTTAAGAAAGAATTTCATGAATTATTTTAAATGCTCGTGAATCTTTAAGTGTTTCGTCCTTCTGCAGCTCTGCTTCCTCATGGTTGATGTCTCCGACGATCTTTTGAGCGAAATTCGGACTGCGGACTGTTCTCCAAGCTTTGTGAAGAATCTTGCATCCCATGCTCACGTTTGTGAGACAATGTAAGTTCTGGGCTCTTCTTCTTATAATCGGGCTACTCTCCAGGCACTGTGAAGAGGCTTACGTCCTAAGCTCTGATACCATGACAAAATGAGAAGCAAAGATAATACAGAGAAGACGAAATTGAAAACAGGAATGAGCATAGCGCAATTCATTAAAGGAAAGAGTTGAGCTAAATAAGCTTCAGCAAATCAAGAAAATCAAGAAACAATCGTACAACTGGCCAGGAGAGCTGGCAGTGTACTGTCACAATGTACAGTCACATATTGTTGAGGTTACGGATATATTTAACATCTAGAAGCTCGCAGTCGAAGGTACTCTTGAAGGAAACCGCTTGCTTTGGAGCTTCAACCCGAGTCGCTCCCAAAGGTCACTGCCACGTGGTTGAGTGAAATAACATGTGGTGTTGAGTGAAAATGTTCTTAATGGAAGTGTTTTTATCTAAATTACAAGTGGAGTGCTACTTTTTCATGTTCTTGAATTTAATGTTAATTCGTTTTGGGACTATGATCTCTTTTGAAACCGAAATTATGTTCATCGGTAACATAATAGACTATTAATCATTACGTATTGCTTACCTTTTCAATTTGTATCGAGGGGTTGGGCTCACTACGTTGATTTGAACCTTTGACATGCACATGCCTATGGTTCTCTTCTAGCTTCAGGACTCAACACCAATTTTGCCATTCTCCACTGCTTCAGAAGAGCTTACGTGTGGTGTATACCTCCACACAAATATTTTCTATTTATATTTAAAAAAAATAAAAATGGCAAGAAATTAATTTTATAAGTTTTATATATTTTTAATTACGTCAAAAGGGTATACCTATTGGAGATGGGCACAATTAATCACCTTTTAATTTAAAATTCTAATCTGATGGCTAACAATTAAAAATGCTGGAATATTCTTAATCGTCCTCCCAAATCAATGAATGTGATTTACTCTTCATAACTTCCTTGAATGCATCAGTTAACTTGTTTACTTTTTAACATTTACCTAATCATATTAAGAAATTATTGTACCACCATATGATTTCCAAGTTTAATTGATTAACCTTTGGAATTACCACATTTAAGATTAACTTTTGGATTTCCTCAACTCTATGTTCATTTCATCTGTTGGTGCTTTTCAATTCACCGGAATGCTATCCATCCAAATAACTTTGGGCGTTCACCAACAGCAACACCACCAGCCACTTTGCGGCTGTGCTAGTATGCGCGGGTTACAACTATTGAGGGTTGAAGGTGAATGATGTGAAAGCGTATCCATGAGACTGTCAAATCTTCTATGGCTCCGTTGGGATTTCTCTTCCTTCAATCGGATCATTGAACATGTTTCGAACATTGTTTCTTCCTCACATGGGTGCTCGGAAAGTGTTTCAGAAATTATTTCTTCCTCTCGTCTTGGGTGTTCGAAAGTTGTTTCGTCTTATCGGCCATGTCGATACTCTTCTCTACCTTCCTGTATTCCAAGAAATAATTTGAAAGTTTTAGAAGTGATCGGCCGCTAGATCCAATTGGAAAAACTGTGGGAGAGCGACAGTGAGGTGAATTTTGTTTTGTTGTGTTGTGTTGGGGTTATTTTCGGTAATTAAAATTTTGTGTGTATATTTTTCTCCTGGTAATTTTGGAGGCTGATGATATTCCAGATCAGAGAGGCGGTGAGGATTATCGCCCCTTCTCGATTGAAGACCTCAAGACAAAAACTGAAAAATGTGAAGCCATGTTTGCAGTTTTAAAAATTCATAGTAAAGGTATCATAGAAAATTCAAAGATGAAGTGCCAAGGACGTCAACTATTAAATCCATTCCTACCCATGATCCATTTCTGAATGATAGCACTCAATGTATGTTGCACACGTGGATTGGATTTCTTATTCCCTTATATTGAATTTAATTTTTTGTGTAGTTTACCTAAAATTAATACATATATTAAATGTGTTCAAAATATATTGGTAATGTATATTAAAATTGTTTTATAAAAATACATTATTAATATATATTCATAATTCTTGCCAATATTAATGTCTTATTAATACAATCAATTATATTACTAAGAAATTATTGACTAGAATTATTACAAATAATTTTACTTGTTGTAGACTTGTTATTGATTTGCCTTTTGGTTATAAATATTTTATATGGTTTAATATTGTAGATAAAAGTGGTGTTGAAGTGTGGAAGATGGAGTTTATGCCCTACAAAATTCCCTAGTTGCAGGCCCTCGTGGGAAGTTTGTGCATGCGACTTGTGGCCCACTCACCCAACCTTACTTGACGTGGTAACTCCTTAAGTTTTTATCTCTTCATTTATCTTGTGGGAAGGCTTTTTCACCACCAGTAATATGGTTTGGGAGGAAGAGTATTTGGACTACTTAGGGGATTCCTCGGACGAACATCAAATATGGTCGATGCCAGGTGGCCTCCCCTCAGTGTCTGTCTCTAACATGCCCTTTTCAGACTCTGACATGGTGGACGGAGTTGTAGATGTTACATGACACAAGCCTAGTGGCTAGGTTGGTGATCTAGGTCATGCAGCAATTTTTTCTTATTAGGATCAAGGTGTGAGGGAGCTTGGGTTGGCTCGGGAGGCCGAGACTATCTCTTTTGGTAGTTTCACCCCTCTTCCCCCTCGAAATCTCTCATAATGGTATCCCGTGGAGGCTCGGCAACAAGAAGGGTTCCCTGAGAGGGGTTTTTTCTAGGAGGTACCTTTTGAGGGACTATGGCCAAACAAACCCCCTTTTGAAATTTTTGCTAGGGACTCTAGACTCGTTGGAAGTGGCTTAAATCGATCGCCCTCTCTCTGTTTGGATTGGAACCCCATTTCAATTGCACCTGAGAATGCTCTAGTCAGCTTTCTTTCTAACCATGAGTTGGGTAAGTTCTCTTCTCTAGATCCTTCATAGTTTATGGTTTCTTCCCATCAGTTATTGTCAAAAAACGCATGACTGGGGGACTCGGGGAGAGGATCCTCCCATCCCGTTGAGTTTCGAGAGGGCCAAGGGCAGACCCTAGCCATCGGGGTTTTGGGGGAAGGGAAAAAGTCTTCTTCAAAAGCACAGAAGTGAGAAGTCACAAGAAAGTATCAAATTGGTTCCAAAACCCCAAAAGTTGGTGTTTGGGGATGATATAATGCTCCCACCGGTTCCGAAAATGGTGGAGACGACTGTTGTGGGATGGGTAAATGGTCAACATATAGGGATAAATTCCCTTTGAGAGTGGGTAAACAATTTGTGGTCCGACACGCTGGATCATTTGCCCTTGATCCAAACCTTGTCAAATGGGTGGTTGATGCTCTGATTCCAGTCTCCGTCGGACATATCCAATATTTTGAAAGCCCCATGGTGCATTGACTCATCGCCAATGTTGTTGAAGAGATGGTCACCTTTATTCGACGCCATTTGAGAAACGATAGATGAGCTACCAATATGGATTCGTTTTTCGGGACTCCCAACAGAACTATGGACAAAGAAGGGTTTTGAATGTTTGGGTAATTACCTAGGCCGATAAATGGATGCAGATATGTCTTTCACCTCCACAATAAAAATGTCTATGGCCTGTATCCTGGTTTCTCTGAACATTCGCAAAGATCTGACAAGGGAAATTGAGTTATCTTGGGGGGATAGGTCCATCCTTCAAAAATTGGACTATGAAGGAATTCCCTTCAAATGTCCTCGGTGTAATAAACATGGACATAATGCCAGCGAATGTCATCTTCCTGTGTGGGGGGGAAAGGACAAAGGCTCTGTGGGGTTAGCCCAGAAAATGAGAGGTGCTTCACAATTGGGGGATGCTCACTTTTCGCCCATGTCGAAGCTTGGCAGGGAGAGGCAAAGGGATAGCAGGGTTTTGACTCATCAATCCACTCTGTGACATCGGGACAGGAAACTTCCTCCTCTCTCTAGTAAAGAGGATCGTCCCGATTGGGTTGTTCCATATCAATCTGAAGCGACAACAAAAATGTTTCAACAAGGCATAGCTTCTCATTTGGGTATGTCGCCTCATTTCCTTACATATTTAAATTTCTTATTGCAATCCTTATATTTTTGGGTTAAAAGTGGTTTGAACAGTTAAAGATTCTCCCTTTCTCCCCGGCTTCCCCTCATAAAACCCCCATCTTCCCCTTTGATTTCCCCTGACCAATCTATCCTTCGCTTCTCATCCGATTTTGGGTCTCTTTCACACATCTCAATCGTCCATGGACTCTTCATTTGATTCATAGGATGACCTAGTGCCCTATCAATTAAGGAATATGCACATTCTGAGGGGGGATATTAGCCGCAAGTTGAATACTTTGGGATTGAACCCTTTTCCACCCACGATTGGGAAGGGGAGGCGCAAGAGGTCAAACCTTTCAAAGCCTCAGACCAGGGTTGTTATGGCTATGGCAGCAGGTAGACAAATTTCCATCATTGGGGCCCTTAGAGCAGCACAACCCATGGTCGGGGTTTTTGAATGAAGATTCTCTCCTTTAATTATAGAGGCGTGGTGAGCCCAGGGAAAAAACTCGCT
Source organism: Picea engelmannii (assembly GCA_009831015.1). Taxonomy (NCBI): domain Eukaryota; kingdom Viridiplantae; phylum Streptophyta; class Pinopsida; order Pinales; family Pinaceae; genus Picea; species Picea engelmannii. Next base: position 537,847 of record ML786982.1, read on the forward strand.
CTCCACAAGCTGGTGGAGTCTTCCCAACACGACTTGTTGTTGTTTCAGGAAACCTTGGGGGATGCAAATCAGGTGGTTCCTTTGCTAAATAAATTCTTTAAGGGTTGGAATTTTATGGGACTGGATTCAAGGGGGGCATTCGGGGGGTCTAGATATCAGATCGCACTCCAAATATATACAAATAATCAACTCTTAGGGATTTGAATCTGGCCTAGGAATAAAAGTGTTTGTGGAATATTTGGGTAGATGCTTTTCAGTTCTTAATGTATATGGGCCTTCATAAGACCGTGTTCCTTTCTAGGAAAATCTACCCAATAAATCCTTCCTAAAAGTTGAGGACCTCATCATGGGACGTGACCTAAATTTCTCTCTAGGATCAGTGGAATCTTGGGGTCAAAGAGCTCATCCCGATGCTCTCATAGAATACTTCAGACATAAATTAGGGGAGGTAAGGCTACGAGACATTGCCCCTATCATATTGAGACCCACTTGGAGAAATGAGCATGTTGGAGAGGACTTTATCGCCAAGATGATTGATCGCTTCCTTCTATCTGAACCTCTGGTGGAATCTCCATTAATATTTAGGCAATGGGTGGGGTCGGGAGGTGAATCAGACCATCACCCAATCTTCTTGGAGGTTGCAGGTAGACCAAAGAAACCAACTAGTCCGTTTAAATTCAATTTAGCTTGGCTTCAGGAAGAGGACTTATTGAACCTTGTAAAGGAATATAGGTCCCTATTAGGCAGGAGGACATGGTTGTGGTACAGTTTACTCAAAACCTAAAAAGATTGAAAAAGGCCACTATGGAGTGGGCTAAAAGGAAGAAACAGACTGATGAGAAAGAGCTTATAAACATTGAAGTATCTCTTCAGACATACTATGAATCGGAGGGTGGAGGCTTTGCCACCTTGGAAACAAAAGAGGAATTGGTCGCTCTAGAGAAGGCCAAAAAGAAATTGCTAGAAGCGAAGGACGCAGAATGGTGTTTAAAGAGTAGGGCACTATGGCTGAAGAATGGATATGGGAATAAAAAATTCTTCCAAGCTTATGTAAAACAGAGGAAAATGTCTAATACCATATGGAGCCTAAAGGATGATGATGGAAGAGAACACTCCTCCTTTGAGGAATTGGTCCAATTGGGCACAAGCCACTTCAAAAATTAATTCAAAGCTGATGAATGAGTTTCCATTGATGCAATCATGCAACTAGCACTTTTCTTTTCTTGTTTTGTAGAAGAAGCTAATAATAGGGCACTTATGGCAGAAGTCACTGAAGAGGAGCTAATAATAGGGCACTTATGGCAGAAGTCACTGAAGAGGAGCTAAAATAGGTGCTTCATAGCTTCCAAAAGGATAAGAGCCCTGGCCCGGATGGGTGGTCCATGGATTTCTTTCTAGGAATTTTTTATTTCATTGGGAAAGACATTCTCAGGGTGGTAGAGGACTCTCGCTCAAATGGCTTTATGCACCCCCCCACTAAATGTTACTTTCATTGCTCTCATCACTAAGAAGGATGACCCCCAATCGTTTGAGGATTTTCGACCCATCTCTCTATGTAACAGTATTTACAAGGTGGTG
>ML786982.1:554241-564330 GCA_009831015.1 Picea engelmannii
AATTTGCATTTGTTCATGAAATCAAACATTCAAATTAAACACCTCCATAATTTATCACAAATTTACACAAAATACCTTCAACCCAAACCTCCATACTATCTCACACCTCCATAATTTATCACAAATTTACACAAAATACCTTCAACCCGAACCTCTATACTATCTAATACATGCACAATAAATGCAGTCGATGCACTTCCTCTCAGACTCCTACTCGGAGTTGGCACATGACTAGATGGTGGGGTCCTTTTAAAAGTTAAAAAAAAAAAGGTTTTTGCAGTGATAATAATTCATGTATAGTAGTAAATAAAAACAAAATTTCTTCTACATACTCATCCTCTCATGGTTTAGTGCCACAACAATAATTTGTCTAGGATTGTGAGCTTGAGACTATTAAAATATATGTTCAAGGATGTTTAGTGTACTATCAAGACCAAACCATAACAAATATCCTCTATTTTTAACATTGGCATAAATTTTGAAATTAGTATGAAGTATACCCAAACCAATCATGGCAACAAGGTAAACCAAGGGTTATCTCGTTTCCAATGCTGGAGAAGAGTGGTAGCTATGTTTTCACCTATGACACCACATAATTTCATTCCAAAGGTGGTTAAGGTTTTTACCATGCAATCCTTATCTCAATTTCATGCTATCGGCGGGTTCACAAGGATATCGGGTGTTGTTACCGATTCTATCAATTATCAAAATCAGTCAACTTGGTTGGCAATCATGTACAACCAAGTATACACTACATATGGCCAACTATGCACTATGTTTGGTATGTATTTTTCCGTAAATTGAAAAAAAAAAATCATGAAATAATACTTATGTTTGCCACAATATTTTCAAAAATGTGATTGCAAGCAAGTGGTATTATTGCGACTTGTGGGGCACATGTTAGGGGGTTGAAACCGAGGGAGTGAAAGGGAGAAGTTGGATGGGCAAGGAATATTTTATTTTTGGTTTGTCAATTTTACAACTCATCCACTCTATATATTCATTCACTTTTCTATCGAATTCGACTCCATGACTTGTCAATTCACTACCATTACAAGAAATTTAATCTATGATTTTGTCTAATTTCCTCCACAGGGATACCATGAAATATTTTTCCTCTATGAAGGAATTTGATCCCATAGTTTGCTACTTCGATACCCTTGCACCAATTGAACCTTTTGTATTTCATCTATTATTGGGAATTTTTCCAATCTAAGGATTTTTTCCAATTTCTTACACATGTCAAGCTTATAATTTTATCAATTTTCCTTGCAATGCTTTCATATTATCATATAAAATCCATCTCACATTATCTAGGCAATTTTAGACCCATAAATTCCTCAATTGCAACCTTTACACAATTTTTTCACACCAACACTTTATCAAACATATAATATGCAAACTACAATTTCCTCATATCCAAACTGGTTTTTGGCCCATAGAGCCCCAGTGTTGTAACTAGTAGCTCTTATAACACTCTATAGCATACCCAATACCCTTTGTCCATTGTTGAGCATACATGGTACTTCTTAAAAACATAATTTTCCATCAACTTCTTGTTCCAATATCACATTGTCATGTACCCAGTACACTATGTCCATTGTTGAGGATGTAAAGTACTTCTTAAAACCACAATTTTCCATCAGCTTCTTGCTTTGATACCATTCTACAACTTCCCAGCCTTTTAGCTAGGTTGAATTCCACATTTTTAAAGCTATAATACCATAATTTCCTCGCAATCCTATTGTGAATTGATTAATACTTGCAAACATGATAATACAAGAACATGCAAACACAATTACAGATGCACAATTATGCACGCAACATAGGTGAATAAATCAAATATTGATTCAATACATAACATCAACAACATTTAAGCAACATAATCGTAAATAATTCATAAAATTTATCTTTTGGGGAATTAAACACCAATTGGTTGTAGATGAAGGATGTTCCACACAACCATAGGCTCTTTATTGCCTTTAATCTTTCTGCAACAAGGCCACCCTTGAGTTGAGGTTGTGAGTCCACAGGGATGAAATCTCCTATGGTTGGCTTTAATCCTTTCACATAGCCTAGTTTTCCTATAACTCATAATATGCAACCTCTCACGACAAACCTAACCCAACAACTCTCTTTCCCCTTGAAGGAATTTGTAATGGTTAAGGGTGAGCTAAGGAAAACCCTAGGTATGATGTAATGGTGGTAACCCATAGAAAACCCATGGGAAGGTCAAGGGTAAGCTAAACAAATCCTTGATATGAATATGATGTAGTTCAGATGATTGACTCAAGATTCAACTCGTGTTGATACATGAAGACAATGACAATTGAAGAAACATATGCAGATGAAGAAGACAAAAGATGATGCAAATGAAGTAGACAAAAGATGATGCAAATGAAGAAGACTAAAGATGAAGACAACTCAAGACATCCACGTTGAAGGGGGAGTATGAAGGAATAATTCATACTTATGATATGATGAAACTAGTATTCATGAAAGTAGACTTATTCTAGAAGTCTACGTATGATGAAAGATGAGGACAATAAGTGAAGTTAGGGATGGAGTTCACATAGAGATTTATGGATATATTCATGGGGATATTGTGGAGATTGTTATGCTATATTGGACATATTGTTATGACCACCTCAATGTTATATTATGAGGCCTCACATATGTATTGAAGTGTAAGAGGGTGATGTTTTATATTTGTACATTAATTAAATCTGATCTTTGAGTACATTTGTTGTTCGTTTGCCAAGTTTATGTGTATGTATATTTATTCATGGGTGCTCTCTTAACCCAACACATCTTCAGCCTACACAACCCAAGGAATGGGATCCCCTCCTTTTCCACATAATCCTTTGAGCTATCCCACTTTCCTTCTAGGATCCAACACCTACCAACTGTGAAATCTCACTACTGGGGACTCAAGGGATTCTCAATTGTCACTAATTTTTCTCAATGCCAATAATTTCCCTTGCACATGGGCATGATTTCCACATAATTTTAATAACAATCATTTCCCATCATGTCTATACAGTTCTCCTATGGCAACTTAGGCTCCAGGACAAAATCTCCACGTAGAATGATTGAACATTCCCCCAACAACAACCCTTTGCATGACCAAAATCATGCGTTATATTTACATGCTAACAAAACACCATGTGTCTTCCTAAGAAGCCCATGCATCTCTCTTGGAAACTAATCCCAACTTGGTATAACATAAGGTAAAAGACTTAGGCTTAGGAATAAAATAATATTATCTTACTTCAACCCCCTAAGACGCCTTTCTTTCCTCTCTTGTGGAATCATAGCCCCCCATGATTTCGTCCTTCTTTTTATGTAGCCTGTGATACATACTTACATATTGCATCATTTGGCCCTTGTCCATTCATTGTATACACATATATACATTTCTAATATGGGGATCAAAACTGGGGGTGTTACACACCATATACTTTTAAACAAAAGTGCATGTGTCATCTAGTTAGTACATCTTCTTGACCATGGCTTAGATGGCCAAGTTGAATTGGTCAACAAACATCTCCAAGTTGCTCCAACAATTAATGGCCTCGATATGATGAATGGAAACACATGCCATATCTTGCTTGATAATAAAAATACCATGTCTATTAAAGAGTACTTAGTTCTCATTCAGGAGCTCCTTACTGTATTACATGAGTTATGACTAGACTAGTGAGTGGAGGAAGTTGGTTGCATGATATGAGCATGCTCTCATTTATCTCTAAGTTATTTAATTGCAATGCATTGATTTCACCCATGACATCATTAGCGATGACATAAACTACGTGTTAAGAGGTATAAAACCTTTGCATGTAAATAATGAATTGACTTCTCAACAAAATTGCACAAACAACACAACTACATGATCTCCTACTTAACTAAGTGTATTTGTTATTATGTCACAATGTACATTCTCATAAATTTGTGCAGTCAAAAATTATTTATTTGGAAATGTGAATTTGCTCTAGAACAAGGATTTCCTCAAGGGCAATGAGTGTGTCTACATTCCTAAAAATAAAGTGGCTTCATTGAGTCAACCAAGTTTGATTACTTGCACAAGTGGAGGCCAAAAGTATTTGGCATGTCGTGAATAATTTTTTTGGTCAAGTCCTTAGGCATAAATAAAGAAGAATCTGTTGGGACTAGCCACAAAAGAGGTCTAGCTTTTAGTGCATTATAGGTGTTGCATAATTGGGTGCTTAATGGAAATCAGTTATGAAGTGACTCGATCTAGAAATGTGTGAAAGTTAGGGTGTTTTGGTTGGTCAACATTGTTAGAAGCATGTGGGTGTACCAATAAATGGACTGGAATTGAAGATGTTAGCAAAGGTGTGGCTAGGCATATGAGTAGGTATGGTATATGTAAATAGGGTTAACGAACCCTTTAAAGTGTAGTATGGATTCGACACATTTCAAAGAATATAATTTTAGGTTAGAAATACTCTTCGATGAGTTTGTCACATATGGTAAGGGTTTCATAATCAAAGATGTGTTTAATGTCCAAATTGGAAACACCAAAGCAATGCAAGTTTCAATAAGTTCCAAGGATAGTATTAATGTGGGGTTTTGACCCTCGTTAATGCACATGGATTTGTTGGCATAAAACCTTCAAAGCATAAAAAAGAAAGTGTAGAAGGGGACTTTAATGGTTGGTTTGGGTTCCATGGTTTCTAGGTTTTTCCCATCCTTTGACATGTTTCTATTAGGGTCTTGTACCTGGCAAGGATGGATCCTGAGGAGGATATTTTAAACTATGGGGAGGGTGAGTTGATGAACTCTTCAACTATCTTATGTACCCACGAGGAACTTTTGGAGGCATGGAAGTGTGCCAAAGCATACAATGTTAATGTTAAAGTAGATATGTCAGTCGAGGTCATTATTGAGATAGTTCTAGATGGAGCCGGGAGGGAGGAGCATCAATCTATATTGTCTTAGACTCATTTGGATGGCCCATGGGTGGAATCATCAAATGTTTTATGTAAACCCTCGATCTCACCATTTGCATGTGTTCTGAGCGATCCAGTCTTTTCTGGATTGCAGCCTATACATGTGCCATCCTAGTGAAAATCCCTGGTTGTTGGTAGCTTTGGTCATTCTCGTCGAAAGCATAAGTGTACTAGGGCATGGGCTAGGAAGATAAGTATGGTTTTAGGGAATTATATCAGGATGGAGAAGGTGGAGGAGTTATTGAAGGTGGAAATTGGAGGTAAGTTTATGGGTAAATTGGTTCAAAGTGACTCTTTGGCGTGTTGATTGGAGGCGAGTTAGAACACACAGTTAGGGTATAGTCCAAAATTCTATATTTTGGCCAAAGGTTGGACCCATTTTGAGTTATGGTTTTGTTGTGTCCACAACATCTCCCATTTATTTTGCTTAAATAAGCAAAAAAAAAAGTTGCGTCCCCCCCAACCTAAATTCTTAGCTTTAACCCTTGTACATATTGCTTTCGTTGCCTATGTCCTCATTTTCTAATGCTTCTTCTATCCTTTGGAATGCTCCTTGTAAATAGTTTTTTGAAACTCTTTTATCCATTGATCATATTTATTGAGTCTGAGTTAATTTTGGATTGATCTTAAGCATTTATTTTGCTATGATGACTTCATGCTTTATCTTATACATTGGTTTGAAGTGGTGTTATTAAATTCATGAAGGCACAAGTTTTTTCAAAGCAGAGTTGCCTCGGTTGTGTCAAAACAAGAAGATATCAATAGATGGTATGGTTGAAGAAAGGCAATGGAAGGTAGGTCTTACATGATATTAAGGCATCCTATGACATATAAATGGTATCTTAATGCTTGGTCTTATGCGAATTTCTCATCTTCTCGAAAACCCCAAATTTAATGTATCCAAATCCTCAAGTTTCATTTGCCTTCACAAAAGAAACCTCCATTTTTATATCCACCGGATCTTTGAAATACACACCTACTGGAAATCCAAATTTAACCATGAAAGAGATGGTTTTGAGTAATTGAAATTGCAGAGTTACTCATTGTTTTCATCACAGAATATGTAGAGCACAATCATGATGCCTTGGAAGCATGTATAAACAACATGTGTTTAATTGTTTACTCTGAGTAATTGATTTCATAGATTTTTTTATTCATTTTATTTAAATGTTGTTGATTATTGTGATATGACCCCAAGGGGGGCATATATGGGGTTAAATGTATATGATATAACCCCAATGGGGGGACATATTTGGGGTTAAATGTACATATAATGTGTAAATGTATAGGTAATAGGGTCAGCCTAATAATAAAAGGACCTCGTGTGTAGGTGTGAATAGGTATATATAGAGATCATGTATTCATTACTGATGAGATGTGAATTGTGATGTATGAATGTATTTGGGTATTTGGAGGAGTTTCTCCTATTCTTTAAGGAGTTATTTTGTATCTCATTTCTCTTAATGATATTGGAGTCCATGCTCACTTTTTTGTAAATGGTGTGTACTTCTAGTTTATTCTGATATTTTAAGCATTTGGAACATAACATCTAGTATCAAAGCATCGATCCTAGCATTTGTTGCTTCAAGCAAGTCATCTTTAAATTTTCTCTATAATTTTTTTTTTTGTAAAGTTTCGGACTGTGAAATTTTTAGAATACTGAGAAGAAATAGTGAAGTATGTTGGGAAAAAATTTCAAGTTCTAGGTCATTTTACTTTTGAAGATACATCATGTGCAAGTTAGGGATTTTTACTATCATTGAAATCAGTCTCAAACGAGTCATATTGGAACTTTCTCTATAAAAAAATCCAACAACGTTTCAGACTGTTAAATTTTTATAATACTGAGAAGACATCAAATCACGTTTTTTTTTAATTTCTAGTTATGGGTCATTTTTCTTTAGGAGATAGATTTTGTGGAATTTAGGGCTTTTTACTAACCCTGAAATCAATCTCAAACAAGTCATTTGGGGCATTTAGCTATAAATTTTATTTGGTGATGTTTGATATTGTGAAAATTTTCAGAATCCCGAGGAGAAATATCAAAGTACTTTTAATAAAAAAAATTCAAAGCTTGGATCATTTTAATTTATGAGATATAGTCTGTGGAGGGTAGGGTTATTTGAATAGTCATATAACTAGTCTCAAATACGTGTTATGGGTAAAACAATCATATATTTTTCATGGAGGATCCAAATTCAGTGCCACCGGTTGCAGTGGACAGACAGTAAGCCATATTATTTCAGGTAGAAATTTCATAATCATATCATGATATGACACCAAGGGGGACATATATGGGGTTAAATGTATATAATATGGCCCCAAAGTGGGGCATATATGGGGCTAAATGTACATGTAATGTGTAAATGTATAGCTAATAGGGTCGACCTAATAGTAAAGGATCCTCATGTGTAGGTGTAAATAGGTATATATAAAGATCATGTATTCATTATTGAGAAGAAGTGAATTGTGATGTATTATTGTATTTGGGTATTTGGAGGAGTTTCTCCTATTCTTTAAGGAGTTATTATGTATCTCATTTCTATTATCTATATTGGAGTTGTGCTCCATGCTCACATTTTTGTACATGGTGTTAGCGATTATTTTTGTCATTAGGCGCAGAAGCACCCAGGTTGCAGATAGCACACAAAATGTCCAAATGCAGCAGCAGAAGGACCAGCGTTCGTAGCAGATAGCTGAGAAGGAAGTGGACGATCAGGATCTCACAGAGAAGATCGACGAAATCCTGTCTGTCGTTAGATCTCGGGAAGTTGCGTAGAGTTTAAGTCGTAGCGAGCAAAGGAGGAGTCCTGGAGGAGTCATCGGGATATTAGAGTCATCGAGGTTTAAAAGATCGAGAGAACTGAGACACTTTGAGTCTCGAAACTCCGACAGGGAATCTCAGCCGTTGATCTCAATAGGACACGCGTCAGACATCAAGCGAATAGTCGGGGTTCAGTTCATCGGAGAATCAGGGTTTTCAACGACATGAAACTCTTGCATGTAGGAATCGCGATCCGCGATTTCCCGATAGGATCATAGCCGTCCAACAGCAGGGACACGTGGTGCGTGAGTAGGCTCCTCGCCTTTTTGCCCATCGCGACTTTGAAACAGAAGGTCTAGCTCTTCCCACCCACGAGACGCGAAGTGCCGAGGGCATCCGGGACTCGGGCCCACAGTCCTGACGAGATAATCTGGGTCGTCCGATCTGGATAGACACCTGGCGCGAGATTAAGCCGTCTCGGTGTTTCGCCTCTCGTGACTTCAAAGTACAAAGAGAAGTTCCGTTACTTCGCGATGCATGAGGTGCCGAGAGCATTCAGGGCCCGGGCCCACAACAGCAGGAGAAGAGTTCAAGACCGTAGGATCTAGAGGGGCGCGTGGCGCTAGATTAAGACTTCTCGGCGTTTCGCTCCTCGCAATTAAAAGAAGCAAGGATTTATTCCTTTCATTTGCGAACGCCGAGAGCGCTTTGGGAATAAGCATGGGGTCACAGCCCACAGTCACTTTAAGAGAAAGAGTTGTGCTGAAAGGGGCCAAAGGCGCCGAGTCCAGTCTCCGAAAGGATCATCTCGATCTACAGGTACCATCTGATGTGAACCCGCCCTCGGCCTCTGCCTGGAATAAATAAAGACGAGAAGGGGTGGGTGAAACCTCTTCTCATGCATTAAGTTTGAAGTATGGAAGGTTTGGCAAACCGTCTGCCCGAGGAAGTCCTGTGTATCAATTTTCTCAAAGGAGCCATGCCGGAGTCTTCAGCTCGACAGAGAAGTCTGCACACGCTATCCGAACACTTATTAGCTCAGCTACTCTCCTTACAGGAGCCATGCCTGGTTAAGGCGTCATTTGAAGATAGACATTGGTATGAGTTTGACTGAAAGGCCACCTGGCTTTGAGTGACTGTACACGCCTCTGTGAGGTGAAGTTTCCTGAGTATATAGACTCAGTTTTGGTATTTTGTAAACATTGATGGTAGAGCAGAGCTCCCGATTGTAATGTTTTAACAGCTATTCTAGCTTTCAGCTTATGCACCTGTATACGAGATTTCTTGTTTTATGACAGACAGTTCTTCTTACTCCATCTAATTTTCGTCTCATTGCTAAGAGAGCTCGTGATTGACTGAGTCGCGTGAGTTATTGTGGTTATGTTATGATAAAAGATTTGTTGTTGCATTGCTGCATTCTCAGGCTTTGCGTTTGAATGTAAGATGATATCGCATTTAGACGTCTCCTTCCTCAGCCTGTTAGAAACCTGTTGTTTATAACAGACCCCTGCTTTCTCTTGTACAAGTCTTCCACCTGTTCACCCTTTACTACAGCTCACTGTCTGAAGTTTACGCAAGACCTCGTTTGCTCATGCATACCTGGCCTAGTTTCAGAGTTGGAACGCTATTGTTTTGAGTTCCCTTCCATTCGATCACCCATATATAAACAACCGTGACATAAAACTGATGGGCGTCGGGCTCTACTCCTGCAAGCAATCCAGGAGTTTTTTCCAACGCTAACATTTCTGGCGCCGCTGCCGGGGACGAAGTTGAAGATTTTCCCTGGGCAGAACGACAACGATCAGTTGATTCTGAAGGTGCATCAGATATAAGAAATATTGAGATTGCTATTGTGCACCTGGCAACTCCACTGGGGAGAACCTGCTCTATTAATTGTGGCTTTCAGAGCCAGACATACGCGGTCTCATCCACAGCTGCCTCTAGCTACGCCTGAAACACATCCAGAGGTAATTTTCAGAAAGGGAAAGACCCCTGAAGAAGAAGCTTCCACCGCTGAACCAGTTAATCCACTATCTCTTTCTGTAGAAACTCCATTTTCTTCTCCTCGGCTTCCCAGCAGCCCTGTTTCTGCAGTTTCCCGTTTCATAAATTTTGGGAGTGTTCCTGTTGAGTTTTCCTCTCCTGGTCTGGTACTGGAGGGACGAGACCTTGTCACTCCCCTCTCCCCTGAAACTGTACCTTGGTGTTGGGTGATCCAGGTGGATATCGGGGGCCACCCACCTTTTCCAAATGGCTCAAAACAGTTTTTTGGCCATTTTGGCAATTTACTATTTTTAGCAGGTTTTCACTTCCGGGGCCATTTTGAGGGCCTAAATGAAGTTTTCTCGAGAT
>ML786982.1:566960-597288 GCA_009831015.1 Picea engelmannii
CCATCATCTTGCGAATGCGAGTAGCCGTCACATCTCTTCTCAGAGATAAGCTGCCACCATTCTAGCGAGTCTTTCACTCTGTATTTTTACAGTCTCTGTACATTTCTTTCATTAATAGAAATCGTGTATTACTGTATCTCTGTATTTCTGGTTGCATCTCTGATATATTTTTGTTATATTACTGGATATACGCGATATCTCTGTGCATTTCTTTATTATATCTCCGCTCTCATTTCGTGCCGAAAATAATCTGGATCATTGGGCCGGGACCATAGAAGATCTCCCCGCTCCTATCTTTACTACTCCTGTGCAAAGAGAAGCACCTGCTGACTTGAGCTCATTATAATTCTCCTTAAATCCCCTTTTGTCTCCCACTCCACTCCGAAACTCATTCCCAGTAGCCCCTTTGCGAACTCCTTCTCCTCCAAATTCTCCTCCACCTAATATCCATATGGCCGGAGCAAATCCCCCCATGACCGAAATAGAGGTCATCATAGCCGCTAGGTACGCTCCCCTCGTGCTACCACAGCCTCTCAATAACCTCCCAGCAGACGGGTACCTTAAACAACTGCCCAAGTTTACAGGCGAGGGGGACATAGCTGCAGAAGAACATCTAGCAGCCTTTTACACTTTCGCGGATGATAATGTTATCATGCACACAGACGTATGGATGAGAATTTTTGTCCATAGTCTCCAAGGAGAGGCTAGAAAATGGTTCAAGGATTTGCCTCCTGGATCTATTGATGGGATCAGAGCTTTAGATAACGCCTTTTTGAGACAGTGGGGAGATAAAAAGGACTTCATGTATTATATGACAGAGTTTGGCTCATTGAAGAGAAAGGAAGGAGAGTCCGTTTCTGACTTCTCCAAGAGATTTAATCAAATGTACAACAAAATTCCTACTGAGATAAAACCCTCCGAAGCTTCTGCAAAGATCACTTATGCCAGCGCTTTTGATCCTGATTTCTGCCTACTGCTAAGGGAGAGAAGAGCTGCCACGCTGGCACACATGCAAGATGCAACCGTGGAGGTAGAATCCAACATATTGCATGTCAACCGACTCAGGAGCGTCGGTGATAGAAATACGTCCAAGAACAGGCCTGACACTTCCTCATCCAGCTCCTCTCCCCTGCCCCATCAGACAGATGAGACAGCTAGAGCAATAAAATCGCTTACTGCCAAGATAGAAAGGTGGGAATTAGAGGGGAAGCCCATGTACAGAAATCCCTAGAACATTGATAATAGAGGTTTCAGACGACCTGCTAACAATATGCCTCAAGTTTTCCCGAGGGAACAAAGGGGAAAAGATAGAGAGGATCAAAGGATTCAAACCCCTCTCCAGAAGAACCTATATTCTCATGAGGAAGGAGAGGAGATAGACGAGCTTGGCCCTGAAATTCACTGTATTGAAGAAGCTCCTCCTTTTCCCCATTTGACGCAGTCTGCATATGAAGAATCCCTTATGAGCGCTCAAATCCATGAGTTGGGGAAAGAACAAAGGGTCGTTCACACCTCTAACAGATACAATCTCAGGTCAAGAAGGAAAGAAGGAGAATTTGACAGCCCAAACCAGCCCCTCATAGCAGAAAGGCCTACTAGATCTGCAGCAGCCGCTACTAAAGATAAAAGAGCTTAGAGCGCTTTGCTAGCGGTCAAAGAACCCGTCACTGAGGTAAGGGAAGCTCCTAAGCCCATTCCATCCTTTAATTTTGAACATGAAATTCAAAAGATCAGGATCCCCATCCCCCTCTCAGAGCTAGTTAAAAACGAAGATTTTAAAAGATCCCTCTCCAAGCTGCTACAATCTGAGTCTCCCCAGCCTCCCTCTGATTCGGTAAACCTTCAAGATGAGAAACCAGCCGTCATCTTAGGCCCCATGGTAGAAGACAGAGATGATTCATCCCCTCCCTTCTACACGTCCCTGAATACGCCTAAAACAAAGATCGTATGCAAAAGTTACGACCCCAGGAAATTGATGTACTAACTTACCCAAACGGGGCCCACATGACTTTTGACGCTTCATCTCCTAGGGTTAGTTTTTTGGATGTCTAGGGTTTTGGGCATTCCTATTTATTGTAAAAAGGCCTTCAGAGGCTCAGTGTAATCATCTTCTTGTGAATGAGCGCAGCCTTCACATCTCTTCTCAGAGATAAGCCGCCACCATTCCAGCAAGCTTGTTTCCGCTGCATTTTACAGTTTCATCTTATTTCCTTATTGAATAGAAAATCAGTTTTACTGTATCTCTATTATTTTTTGTTAAGCACCTGTTAATAATCTGTATTGATTTCGTTCTACTCATAAAATTCAGATTACAAAAGGACACACTCCAAATTAGGGTATTCAAATGTATTCTCACTTAAAACTATCATAACTTTTTATTGGGATGTCTAATTGAGGTGATTCAAAAGCCATTGAAAAGATAAAACATAGGATAATGTATTGGAAAAATGATAGTAATTATATTGGATAATTATTTCTAATATAATCCCCCAGATGGGGTGTTAGTTGAAAACAGGTGTCAAGATGGAGGGGATGACGCCTGCCAGCGCAGTACCAGCCACGTGACTGGTGCATGCACCTCCCCTCATCCCACACCATGAATTTACATAGCCTTCACTCATACCAGTGCACCATTAACACTTCGAGTGCGCTCTTCTATACCTCCTTGTTCGATCTATGGAGCCTCCATTGTTGTGGTCACCTCTGCACGTGTGCATCCTCCCTCTCCAACATTATTCATACCATGGCGTTCCTCAACTGGTTCATAAGTTCTTCCTCTTTTCACCAGAACCATCACGTGGTCTACACTCCTCCCTAGTGCTCACCTACTATGCTAGCCAATTCTCAGCGCCTGCTTACCTTCTTCTTGCTTTGTCCATGCCTCGATTGCGAGAGAAATCCAAGCGGGGCTCGGCTTGGGACCAAACCATGCCATGCATGGCCATTCAGCCTCATCCTACCCACGCACCTTCACACAACTCTCTATCTTCTTCACCCCCATCCTCTAGCCAGTTCTCTCAAAGCCAAAGTGGCCTCCCACCTCTTTCCTCACCTTAGGCTTGTTGAGTCATTGGTTTGAACTCCTGGGAAACTCACTGGGATTTTCCCCACGACCATTGTCGAACTTGGCCTCTTCCTCGCAACCTGCCTTGGTCGTCCCACCAAAATCGCCTAAGAATTCAGCTCCTGCGCCACCGCCAGTGCACTAACCACCAATCCAGTCTCCACGGGAGGACACCTTCGTCCACTGGGAGAAACCACATGACCAGCCCCACTCCTGCTAAGATTGCGCCACTTGTGCAAAGTTTCAAGACGGCCTTGCAATTCTGCAAGACCTGGTGTTCGAGGTCCGCAAGGAGGTGGACGACATACAATCCCGTCTGAAAATTCTGGACAAGAAGGGGACACAAATTATGCAACTGCTCTCCTCTCTGCATGGCTCTCGACATTCCATAGAACATGCACCTAGTGCACCAGCGGCCTCAACGACGATCTTGATTCCGAATCTCCAAATGTCAGCAGTGGACAACGCAGAAATAGGCTCGGCTTCGGCTCTCTAGGCGCCTACATTGGACAATGTGGCATGCAACACGTCGGTTGCCTGAGCCACACCATCTTCACAAGTGTCAGACTGCATGACATGTTTTTAGTTTTGTTTATATTTTGACAACTGTACTTCTGGACAATTCTCTTTTTGTCTGTCATAAGTCAGTCCTAGAAGTTCTAGAAGCTCGGACGAATCGGTTTCCCAATGGGGCGATTATGTTTCAGATATTTAAAACCGATGTCTGAATCTTGGGTCGATTTTGGTTTAGAAGGCACTGGTTGAATTGGTTTCCCTTCGGGGCAATTCAGTAGTTACAGTCCTCGGACAAACATGGTGATACTGTAATTTTTTGCTCTAAAAGGTTTTTTATATATATACTTACTTACAAAAAAAAAATCTAATATAATTAGGTTTTAAGTTGAGGATTCTGGTTAGACCTCACTTAAGAATCAATGGCAATACTTAGATTTACATGAGATGAAGATAAATATGAAATCAATCTTGTGGAATGGTTTAGTGTAATGATTCAAAAGCTTAAAAATATCATAATAGAACAAAAGTAGACACTATGTACAAAATGTGAGCATGGATCACAACTCCAATATAGATAAGTTAGACAATAACTCCTTAAAGAATAGGGGAACCCCCTCTAAATAACCAAATATATTTATACATCACAATTCACATGTCTCCAATAATGAATACATGATCTCTCTATATACCTATTCACACTTGCACATGAGACCTCTTCAGTATTAGGTCGACCTTATTACATATATATTTACACATTACAAGTACATTTAGGCCCATATATGCCCCCCCCTTGGGATCATATCATATACATCTAGCCCTATATATGCTCCCTATTGTTCCTGAGTTTACACTTTAAGGCTCTAAAGTATATCGTCAAGGCATCTGAAAAGATAGAGAGAGTTAAGGGGTAAAATATCAATTTGTGAAGGGTAAATCAGAGTTGATTCTTCAATCGTCTCTGTCTAGCTTCCCATTGTTCTTGGATGTTGATATCTCTCTCGATAACTGCCCACGAACGTTCTAACTCAACCCGAGTATTTGTTATTTGTAGGATAGTATTAAATAAGTTCAAAGCAATGCTAGTTTGATCTATAAGGTCGGGTTCTATGTTAGTCTGTCTAGTATTGGGGACAATCATGAAGGGTAAAACTTTATTAAATTATAAAATGTTCAAAGATTATGTTACCTCTGTTTTGAAAGATACAAAAAAAAGGAGTTCTTGAATTTAAAATAATAACACAACAACAGTAGAGGCCATTTCCTGTACTTGAAATAATTAAGAGTGTTGAGAATGATGGAAGAAGAAAAAACATAACGTTGTTAGAAATATGAGGCTTTAATCATAAAAGAATCTCATATCATCACAGAAGAAGGGAAGAAAAACAAAATTTCTAATGAAGTACAAAACATAACCATCCAAATGACCTAAAATCTGTAAATGATTAGATAATCAAATAAATTCAAACTACAGTAGAAGTTTGTGCTAAACTGTAGCTAATCATTCATTAGAAAGACATGAAAAGAAAGATGTTGAAAAAAAATTAAAGGGACACATAACTTCAAGTTTACAGAATTCAAAATCTCTTTTGCATTATCTTTATCACTGTAAATGAGAAAAACTTCTATTACAATCGGCTCCAAAACAAAAAGCCTTTTTTCAGTCTTGTGAAATTATATTTATACATGATCACCAAATTCTTTTTTTGTTGGTGATTAACTAACTTCTGAAGGATAACGGTTACATAAATGTGAATTATTGAGCCGTTTACATTTCTATCTTTATCTTCTTTGTAATTTCGGTGATGAAAACTTTCAAAATAGTACTTTATTTCTTTGTTGATGAACTTCCTTCTTCTGTTTTGAGAGAGCTAATACATTTTCCCAGGAACTGCACCAAAACTCTAGGAGCCTCTGGAATATATTCCGCCTCAAATAGGAAGAATTTTCTCTGTAGTTCTGGTAGACAATCTTCAATTATCTTTCCTGTAAACTCAATAGTTTGTAACTTTAAGTTCGGCTTCACCATCCATATATTAATTTGTGTGACATCAATTACCTTTATTTGTGAGATTTCTATTTGAATTTCGTCCAGATTCTCCTTGAAATTTAACTGATGCTTTCCAATGTTAATTTGTCCTAACAACCCAGGACAATTGTCTCTTCCAATGTTCAATGAAGCTTTATCTAGAAGGTCGAAAATTCCTTGGCAATCATTATTAACCTCTTTGGTTATTCTCTTGTTTTCAGCAAGGTTTTCCTCCCATACCTTGAGTATTATATCCCCTTTAATCTGCTCTTAAACATATAGTTTTGAGTTTTTCCAACTTCCTCTTTTGCTGAAAGAGTCGTTGCCTTTTGAAAAGTGGTCCTGACTACTTTTGCTTCTTTCTCTTTCAAGAGAATACCATCAAAGGATTTGCTTGCCTCCTGAAAGTAATTCTGAATAATTTCTAGCTTGGAGATCACTCCCTGTTGCTCTTTTTCTATTTTTGCATGTATTTCCAACACCTGGGCTTGAAAAAATTGCATCTCTACCACTTGATTTTGAATTGAATTCATCTTATTTTGTAATTGTTTATTAATTTCTTCCTGGTGGAGGATCTGTCCTTGACTGACCTGTATCTTCATGTTCATTTCATTTAAGCTTGCTTTTAGCATTTGAATCTCCTGTATGTCACTGACTCTAGCTTGTTCTAGCCCTTTGTTTATTTCCTGACTGATATTTCTTTTAGTCTCCTTTAATTAACTTTGTAGCTGGGCTATCATTTGATCTTTCTGTTGTAACCTAGTTCTCAAGTTACCTACAGAATATAAATTGGTTGTTGTCAAGGCTCCCATCGAGCCTGCTACTTCTGTAGTGAAATCCTCTTCTTCAAGATTTTGTCCATCTACGATGATCTTATGTTTCTTTA
Organism: Picea engelmannii; assembly: GCA_009831015.1. Classification (NCBI taxonomy): domain Eukaryota; kingdom Viridiplantae; phylum Streptophyta; class Pinopsida; order Pinales; family Pinaceae; genus Picea; species Picea engelmannii. Next base: position 573,453 of record ML786982.1, read on the forward strand.
TCATTGCGTCTCCTCTTAAATGTATTTCCTGTTTCAAGACAACCTTCCTCTTTTTACTGAAAAAATAATTGGATGAAGGAATCTCGTCTCTAAAAATAGGTTCAAGATCACTAACATATAGAACTTCCATCTAGGGGTTTACGTAAGTAAACTACAAAGGGGTCAAAGAAGTAATAGGGCTTCCCATCTCTGTTGATGTCGTTCCTCCTACTTTTTTGGGAATGTCACCAGGGATTTTTGGGAATGTTTCAAACTCCTTTTCTTTCCCTGACTCTGAGTTCTCGGTCTGTGGAACTTATATTCTTTATGAAGGCATTTCAGTCTCCTTCAGATTTTCCTTTGTATTTGCTTTATCCTGTAGCTCTGATTAAAAACCTGGGGGAGGCTCTTCCTGCTCTGGAGGGGGAGTCGTGGATTCACCTTGCAATAACTTCGGTAAATAGCTTCACCTGTGACTTTGGAAAGTCATAAAACCGGTCTGTAAGTCGAGTGATAATGCTCGTACTTTGTTTAATACCTCCTCGTAGGTTTTTACCTCTTTGAACATATCATCGTAAGCAGACTTTTCATGTTCATAAGCTTTCATACCACAGTGTATAATGTGTTTGTTCACTAGTTGATAAGGATCATGCTTTTTGTGCTCAATATTTACCAATTTGACTTCTTCAAGTGCTTCTGCTTCCACCTTGGAATGACCTGAGTTTTGTAATGAAAATTTCCCGATATATACAGGGAAGATTGGCCAGGACTTATTTTGATCCATCTTTATCTCTATTCCGATACCACCTTTCACTATTTGGTGAGCTACTTCCCTACACACCAGTCTATCTAGGAGGAATTTTGGAAGTGCATGAGGAGGGATTGAGCACCCATAAACCCTGATATAGGAGAAGCTTTCTTCAATGAACCAGTCAGTTATTTCCTTGAGGTTTTCTGAGACTGTCTCAGAAATGCGAGGGGGGTCACAGCCATAAAACATTTTATGCATTAGTATTACTACGAAATGACAGATTTCGTAAAACGAATTTTTAGCGTTTTCTTCCCATAGCTTAGAGTGATACTCGTGAATGGGTTCGGGGCAGGTTATGTTCCAACTCCAATTCATCAAGGGGAATGGAGTCATAAAACAAATTGTGTCTATGATGTATGCCGACATGTAAAAGGCCACTGGTTGACCTTTGGATCTTGCAGCTTTGTAATCTGAAACCTCTTTGGCTAGGTTATCGGATAAAATCTTACTCCAGTTAAAGCTATATCCTTCTGATGCTTCCTCTAAAAAGGGCACCCATTCAGCGGGGAAATGACAGGGACTCTTTTTGCTGAAGAGTCTGCACAACATCATGGCTACATAAACCATGTACTCATTCAAAGAAGCTGTGGCATAATTTCCATTGGTATCGGCCCTAAATTTTGATGGACATCTCCACTAGCCTTTGATTATGTTAGGGTAGGTTTGGTTTGCCTCAGTACATTCCTTTCTATTAAATTTAGCTATAAATTTGGCATTGTAAATGTATTTAGGATTGGGCGAGAGTTTGTACATTACTTGAATATGTTCTGGTCTGAATGAGTTGATAATGACCGCTTGATTGTTTAAAATGCTTCTCGTCAGAATATCAATCTTTTCTAAAGCCCAACTGACCATGTCGTTGTACGTCATGAGCCGTGGGCGTGCTGTAATCTTGTGAAGCTCTGATTCTACTATGTTCCGAAGGTGATTCTCGGAATCATTAGGGGAATTTCTAATTTCGTAGTCCAGAATTTCAAAGATTTGTCTCCAGGATTTGCTCAAGTCGATAGCATGTGGCGTAGTGTCGGATATGACATCTCCCCCTGGGCTGAAAATCCCAGTTGTATCTTCACTCTTCTTAGGTGCCTTCTTCGGTGCCATAACTTTCGTGTTAGAACGAAAACCTGTCACAGAAGAGAGGTGTATAAGCTTGGTTGAATACGACTTACTCCTGATAGAAAGAACAAAAATAAGATTTGAAACCCATACCTTTAATTTTCCTTTAACTCATTTTATGGTGAAAGTATTGACGCATCTGATAAGAAATTAATACCTTTAATGCAGAGAATATTTTTGAGATACGCATTTGTGTCACAAAAATCATCAGTTATCCATTATTAATATGGCCATATTTCGGCGATTCTAAATTTAAAATTCAAAAGATCCCATTTAACGGAATCCGAAATATGAAAATACCTAAAGAAGTTGAATTACCATTAATTGTGATTTTAAAACAAAGTTAGTTCAACTTAAACATTGGTAATGAGTTGAGACTTCACGTTTCGGGGTTTCGGGGATCTTGCTTCCACGAGGTATGTCGTAACTAAACCCTGAATCCTGAAATCGCGATGAGATTAGTTTAGGCCTTAACCTTGGTATTAGTAATTAAATTAATCAAGATTAATAACTAACTTCCATTTTTTCGGGAAATCGGGGATCGGGATTTTGTGAATCAATATGCATTGAAAACGCATTGCTCTGAGTTAACCCAAATCCCGAAAGGTTAAAAGGTTGTTAATCAACTCCTTTAAGGTTTAATTAATCGTGATTAAAGGTACTTTATAGAACGTGCGTCGGGACTTTAAAACATTTTAGTTTTCTGCCTTCTACTATTAAAAATAATGCCTGTCGGGATTTCGGTACCGGGCTTTTGGAACTAATAGAGAGGGTTATACCTTATGAAAGGCCAAATCCCGAAAAAGAAAAGTTTTAGTTCTTTTTTCTTTTCTTTTTTTAAATTAAGGCGGCCCCATATTAGAAAAATACGAAGTTTTAGGTTAGAGATAAAAACTTTAAAACCTGTTTCAACACTCCCCTTGGGTCATAACATAGTACCCTCCTTCAAAAAGCTTTGCCCTCAAAGATTTCCAATTAAAGGCTTCATATGTGATGAAACCAAGTAATATGATTTTATTATGTTCCTGCTTTCTTCCTTCCATTGATGATGATCCATCCATCCAAAATCAATTATTTTCGGTCGTAATCCTTGGTGTCTGGTTGTTGCATAATTTTCTTTCCCTTGATTCCATGTATCATTTTCGAAGCTTCTCCAATTTGTAGTAGATGTTGGTCTATGATAATATCTTGTTGAATAATGGTTTTGTGATGCCATATTCCATGAATATTGATGATTATTCCATCTTCTTCCTTGATAATGTCAATATTGATCTTCTTGTCTTCCTTGAAAACTTTCCTAATAATGAGGTGTCGATATGGTTTGACATTTGACAATTTTTTTTCATTCTGCACACACATTTCATCTATCTTCTTTTTAGAGAAAATGGAATCCTATATCCTCTTTGCTTGGCCCTTGATTACTCTAGCCTTGGAGATAATACCATCATATTTGGCATGTAAATCCCCTAGAAGGAGTTCAACTTCTTCAAGTATCTTATGTTGACCTTCTTGAATCTTGTCTTCTTTCTCCTTTTGAAGCTGCAATGTGACCCCATTTATCAAATTTTGATGTCCTTCTTCAGTTCTAGCTTGCATTCTTGAATTTACCCCATCAGTATTTAAGGATTCCTCAACCTTGTTGCAAATTTCCTCTTACAGTCTTTTGGTAGATTCTTCAACCAAGATCCTTGTTTCTTCTTGATTTTGATAATTCTTCTTCTCTTCTTTCAATATTTTAACCTCGTCCAATAGTTTTTTATTATGGTTTTGTATTTTACATATCTATTCATCTTTCTTTTTTAAATCATGTGAATCATCATTTTCCCACTTTGCTTTGCTACTCTTTTCTTGTTTTAAGTTCTTAACCTCCTCAATGAGTGATTCATTACGGGATCGTATCTTAGATAGCTCCTCAACCTTCTTCTTAATCTCTTCCTTGATTCTTTTAATTCATCTCTAATTCTATACAATTTCTCCATTTTTGTATCACTAATCCATTATCTGAGAAGAGTTTTTCAAATACTTCCCAAGTGGAGTAGAGTCTATTATTTTCATCAAGGATTCTCCACCACTTATAAGCTTCACCATCAAAATTAAATATTGCTTGAAAATGATCCTTACAATGTTCTTTTACCATCCTTAACCATTCCACGAGATCGATTTCATCTTTATCTTCATCTCCATAAAAATGGGGTATTGTCATTGATGCTTAACTAAGATCTAACACAATAATCAACTTACAACCCTATTGTATTAAGGGTAATGATATCAAACAGTTATAATCCTTGCTCCGATATAATATTCTATGTTTTCTCTTTCCAATGGCTTTTGAATTAGCTCAATCGGACATCCCAATCAAAAGTTATTATAATCTTAAGTAAACATACCTTTGAAACCTTGAATTGGAGTCTGTCCTCCTGGCCGACCTTCCTTCTGATGTATTCCTGAAATTTTAGCCCCTATGAGTCTGAAATTTCGACCTGTACTACTCTAAAATGTATTATTTTCAATGCCATGGGTCCGACCAAAATTGGGTGTGCCAAATGCAAGATATGGTAACTTTCTCAAACCTTGTTGAATTTTGGCCTATTCTGGAGAGAAAAATTGTACACAATTCCACATGCCCAATATTTGCTATGTAATTTTAAAACTTGAACACAAAATACTATATATTGTACTCTTTCCAATGCAATTAGTCTCATATAATGTGTATCCTCTATGAAGAAGTTATGACTGTTTTAGCCGTAACACATGTTTGAGACTAGTTGTAGGACTAGTCAAAAATCCTATATTCCACAGGGTGTATCTCCAAAATTACAATGATCTAAAAGCTAAAATTAATACCAAAAGTACTCTGATATGTCTTCTAAATATCCTCCAAGTTTTTCTTTCTGAAGCGTCCCTGAAAAATGTTATAGCGAAAATGCCAAGATGACTTTCTTGAGGAAGCAAAACCCTGGGATTGATGCTTTGATACCAAATGTAATGATCCAAATGCTTAAAAACATCACAACAGGACATAAGTACACACCATGTACAAAATGTGAGCATGGAGCATAACTCGAAAATATATAAGTTACACAATAACTTCTTAAAGAATAAGGGAACCCCCTCCAAATAACTAATATATTCATACATCACAATTCACATGTCTCCAATAATGAATACATGATCTCTATATATACCTATTCACACTTGCACATGAGACCTCTTTACTATTAGGATGACCTTATTACATATATATTTACACATTACAAGTACATTTAGGCCCATATATGCCCCCCCTTGGGGTCATATCATATACATTTATCCCTATATATGCTCTCCTTGGGTCATAACATTTAGGATGGTAATAGAATAATGTAATACTCCTTTTGTAGCAAGTATTAAGTTTGATGGTGAAGCTTTCGAGTGGTCGAAGAGTTTTAATAATAGACAAAACATCACATGGGAAGTATTTGAATAATTGTTCTAAAAAAAATGGATCAAGGACTTAAAACTGGAAGCAACGCATAAAATTGAAAAGGAGTTAAAATAAGCAAAAGAAGATATCAATAAGAAGGGTGATGGGCTATCTAAGATACAAGACCTTAATGAAGCACTCACTAAAGAGGTTCAAAAATTAAAACATGGAAAGGAAAGTGGGAAAAGGACGAGTGAAGGAAATAATTGAAAAAGAAAGATGAAGAAATATGTAGATTAAAAAACCATGATAAAACAAACTATTGGATGAGGTCAAAAGATTGAAAGAAGAAAATAATCATTATCAAAATCAAGAAAAAGAAAGGATATTGTATGAAGAAACTACCAAAAGACTTGAAGAGAAAATTTACAAGAAGGTTGAGGAATCCCTAAATACTAATGAGGTAAAATTAGAAATGCAACCCATAATTGAAGAAGGACGTCATAATTTGATAAATAGGGTGACATTGCAGCTTCCAAAGGAGAAAGAAGAGAAGATTCAAGAAGGTCACCATAAGATACTTGATGAAGTTGAACTTCATCTAGAGGATGTACATGCTAAATATGATGGTATTATCTCCAAGGCTAAAGTAATCAAATACCAAGCAAAGAAGATAGATGATGACATTGTCTCTGAAAAGAAGATAGATGAAATGGTTGTGCAAAATGAAGGGAAACCATCAAATGTGAAACCATATTGACACCCTCATTACCAAGAAAGATTTCAAGGAAGACAAGAAGATCGATATCAACATTACCCAGGAAGAAGATGGAATACCCATCAATATTCAGGGAACAAGGCATCACAAAACCATTATTCAACAAGATATTATCATAGACCAACATCTACTACAAATTGGAGAAGCTTCAACAAAAATACATAGAATCAAGAGAAAGAAAAATATGCAACAACTAGCCACCAAGGATTACGACCAAAAATATTTGATTTTGGATGGATGGATCATCATCAATGGAAAGAATAAAGTAGGAACGTAAGAAAATCATCTTACTTAGTTTCATCACATGTAAAGCCTTTAACTGCAAAGCTTTGTGGACAAAGATTTTTGAAGGAGGGGACTATGATATGACCCTAAGGGGGGCATATATGGGGTTAAATGTATATGACATGACCCCAAGGGAGGGAATATATGGGGATAAATGTACATGTAATGTGTAAATGTATTGGTAATAGGGTCGGCCTAATAGTAAAGGGGCTTCATGTGTAGGTTGAATAGGTATATTTACAAATCATGTATTCATTATTGAGGAGATGTGAATTGTGATGTATGAATGTATTTGGGTATTTGGAGGATTTTCTCCTATTTTTTAATGAGTTATTGTGTATCTTATTTCTTTGATCTATATTAGAGTTGTGCTCCACGTGCACATTTATATACATGATGTGTACTTCTGGTTTATTTTGATATTTTAAGCATTTGGAACATAACATATTGGTTTTAAAATTTTGCAGGGTAGGAATATCCGAGAATATGTCTCGGCTATGGAGCATTCTACAACCTTGGAAGACCCTAGGTCATGCCTAGAGACTTGAGACAGGGTTGTGAAATTTATTGATCCTTTATCTCAACAACTAGAAATATACATGATGTTTTTACCAATGCTCTCTTATATGCACACACTAGGGAATGAAATAAGAAGATTGCTATGCTCCCAAATTTTTTTCTTTATCTTCCATTAAGAGACAGATGGATTGCATTGGAGTATTTGGTTTTGGATTGTTAGCATTGTTAAGGACAATGTGAACTTGGCATCGTTCTAGATACTCTATGTGGAAATGAAAATACCTATGGAAATGCAAGTACCCAAGAATAATCCATGTTGCAGGACCAATTATTAGGTAGGTTTTTGGAATTTCAGAGTTATGTGATGTCACAACTTCATATTTGAATATTCTATGGGATTCCCTATAAATCTTTCCATCTCAAGTAGAGTAAGGACTAGAATTAAGTTTTTAAAGCATGACGAAGATTATAATTGCAATCCATTGTATATGGACCTTATTCATAGTAGCATTAATCATAGATGCACTAATTCCATCGCCAAAAGCTCATAGAATCATCCATAAAATCAATCATTGTGATCCCTATCTTGGCATCAATTTTTTCGAACTTTTTCGAGATGGATCCTCTTCTCTAGTCTTATGCTTTCAATGTCTCTAAGACTCTTGACATTGCAGGAAGAAGATTTCATATAGGGAGTGTTATAGCACAAGTTGTAGGTTGAGCAAAGCCCGACCCAACCACAAAAGCAAGTGCTACAACTTGGGAATCCTACACCCAATGTCACCTCGATGTAGGTCCCACACTTCAAGAGTGACTAGGTCACTCTAGGGAGGCGCTCTCAGTGACCCTAGGGGGAATGAGATGTAGATGAATGGATATGGAAGTGGAACCCCTAGAAGTCAATTCTAAGTGGAATGAGAAGTGGAAAGAGATGCCTTGTAAGTCAAGTGATTGTTGCTCCAAAGGTGTAGTGCTTCTCCGGATGATTATACCTGCGCAAGACACAAGAAAATCCAACTTGCAATGATATATGTTAGTATTGATCAACAAGTTAAGCTTGATGTCCCTAATTTGCAGCAGTAGATGACAGTTTATATCAGCAAATAAAGCATCTAAATCAGCATACAAATATCTAAACTAGTTAAGCAAATCAGCATCAAGATCAACAATGAATATAGGCTGAAAAATGGCACTTAAGAGGCAAGAGAATATGGTTGTTGTAAACATGTATTTTCTGCAGAAAATTGCAGCCTTATGGCTGTAGATTTCAGTAACTTATATCAGCAAATTACACCATCAAAATATGCCAACAGTTATCCCAAAAGATGTGCCCTAGTTAGTAGAGTAAATGAGCAAAATTTAAGAGTTAGTCTAGGGCTAGTTTAGGAGTTAGGATTAGTTATCTATCTAGGTTAGATCAGCCCTAATGGTTGTACCTTAGGGTTTGTAACAACAAGTAAAGTAGTGGGAGAGAGGGGATGTCCTAGTAGGGGAAGACTCCTCTCAATGTAGCAAACCAACTTCAAGCAAGAGATCTTTCGAAAGATGAAAATTCATGTTTCCCAAGGCAATGATTTTATATCTCCAATGCAAAAAATAGATGACTAGTGCCTTAACTATTGGGTTAATGGAGTCAAATAAATGAACTAAATATGCTACTTCCTTGGGGGTGTAAATCCTCTTAGTTCCCAAGGAAAGTATCTCCAGTTAGGGTTTGAGAAAGAGGGGTGTAAATCCTCTTACTTCCTAAAACAAACCCTTGGAATATCAATGAACTTTAAGCAAGAAACGATGGATATTAGAGTGGGGGTGTAAATACTCTTACTTCCCACTTATCTCGTAGCACAACAATCCTTGACTGGAAAAAATGATAGCAAAAGAGTAAAATACCATACCAAAATCATGAAAGATGCTAAGATAATCCACCATAAAATCTAGAAAGCATTCATCCAAGGCTAGCGCCTCACTCCTCCATCAACCATTCACAAAAGATAGCCATAAACAAGTGCACAAGAGACAAATGTAGCGAAGTGTAGCAAAAATTTCATATCCAAGTCCTCTCACAAGAGGGAGAGTTATGTTTAAATGAGATCTTATGATCTCATATTTATACAAAATGTCACTAAGGTGACATGTCCACATATTAAGGGGTAAACCACAAGACTAGGGGTCAACAACCCTAATCTTTCCCCCTTTAACAAAGTAATGTTAATCAATTCATTTAAAATTTACTTTTGCATAAATAAAACCCTAATTTTACATGGACGTCACCCCTTTAGGTGACATTTTGCCACTTGGGACAAGTCGTTGGTGTTGGAGAAGTTATGGTAGGCCTCCAATGGCTACATGCCAACCTTCTATGCAATCTCCTCATGGCCAAGGTCTCATCCTCCTCAAAACATCCATGTGTGAATGTGTGGAAACACCACCAACAAACCCTAGCCCCCAAGTATGACGTCAAGCTCAAAAGGAAGACATTTTGCCCCTCCTAGGAAAATCGTTTGGCATGTGAGGGTTGGGCAAGGTCTTCCACATCATCTGGATGAGGTAGGCATTTTATCTTGTCTTGCTAGCATATTTGTTTATATAGCATACCTGAAATTAGAGTTGAATTTTACAGTCGTTTTCGTCTGTTGTGGTTTACCCCTAGCCATAGAGAGATTTTCCTCGTAACATAATTGGCGACCATATTGGGGATATGATCTTCTTTTTCTGGGTTTGGAGTGTTTTTCTCCTTAGATTGCTCTCATTTATATTGAGTTTCTTGTTGTATGATTGCTTGACAGCCTCTGTTCACTCCAAGTCTAAGTTTCTTAGCCTTCTCCTTAGTCTGGCTATGTTTTAACACATATACGCGGTTTTTTACCTGACAGTCGCGTACATACGCGTGCTTTCCTTCTGCAAGAAGCGTATATACGCGCTTTTCCCCTGAACAGTCGCGTACATCACCTTTTCTTGCTTGGTTGTTGGGTTTGATGGTTGCTGGGTGGGTTTTGATGATTGTTGAGTCTTCTTGGGTCTGTGTTATGACTGTTAAGTGTCTGTGGAATGACAAGAAACCTTTCTTTGGTTGAATTTTTGGGTGGTGCCTTTCTCATCATCCTTTTCATTTGATTGTCCTTGCATCTTGGGCTGGGTGTTGGCTCCTTGATATCCTACTTGGTTTGTCTTTGTTTACATAGAGTAGAGTTTTTATATCAAGTTGTTGTTCAGTCCTTGCATTTTCATTCTTTTATATTGAAAATACAAAAATATTAGGCATTTTACATTATTGGCATTTGATCTTTTGAGTCTTTATCATTGATCTTGGTACATGTATGTTATCAGGCTAATTGTTAAGTGTGGACACAAATCAATCCCCTTAGCATCACTACGAAACTAGAACAAACAAGATAGTACACTACTCTTTCCTTAGATTTCAATTATCAAATGAGAAACGGATCTAGAACATACCTTTTAAATATCGAAGATCCGACTTCGCCAATGCAATCCAAGCTTCGTCGCGAGGCTTATGGAGAAATATCTATAAAGGAACACAAGCCAATGAAGACAAGAATAATAGAGTCTATTTGATATGAAACTATGTACGTGATCAAGGAATCATACAATATGAACAAATAACATTCATAAAAGTATATATGTATTAAAGAATATGGAAGAAAGATACAACCAGATGCCTTGATGTCGTCAGGTTCCTTCCAAAAGTTCCTTGCTTCCCACACACACTTCTACTCCATGAATGCTGAGATCATAGATCTGATAGCTACTCACAATCTATCTTGACAAAACAAAGCTCAAAGCCACTCTAACCAAGCTAACAATCCCAAGCCAAATTTCCAATCTACAAAACTCAAGCTCAAGCCAATCTCAAAAGCTAACTTTTTCCATGAGAGCTCCTCTTTTTTTATAAGTTGAAGAGGATAAGGCGAGGAGGTTAGGATGATCCCACTAAATCATGAGAGCGAGTAAGATCCAAACCGTCCGGAGGCCACCTCACCATAGAAGCTTATCCTTCTATAAGCATCGAGAAGATGCTCATTTTTCCCACGTACAGGAATTTCCGCACCCTGGCTATATAGCAGCTTGCGGAAACGTTGCAGTCTAGCTTTAGTACAACATGCGGAAATCAGGCATCGTCGCACCCTAGGTATGGAGCAGCCTACGGAAATCCTCTTTAATAGGGTTTTTACAAAGGAAAATACAACTTCTTCTCTCAGTAAAAGTTCTTCTCCCTTCTTTCTTCAGGAATTCAGGCCACTGACCCCTCTGAAGGAAACAAATAGGTTTACATCATTAACGGTCATAAGGGTGACGAAAATAATGTGTAACAATGTAAAGAAAGATTGCATTTTATTTTGGAATTGCATAACTGAATTGAGAATTGCATTTTGAAAAACATATCATTTATTGGGAATTGAAGTTAGGACTTTGCATTGTATTCATATTCATTTATTTTACTTGTCGAGTCATAACATCACTAGTTTCACGACCACACCTTTTTTGAGTAAGCAAGGCCACTGAAAGTAACACTATGATTTAAAATTGATTAGTAACGATTTTATCTTTCTAGGGTGCACAAACTAGCTTAGGATTTAGAGCCTTGGAATAGGATTTTGTGAGTAAACTTCTCCAAGGCTATTAAATCAACATATGTGTCTGACTAAGTGAGTGGAGAAATCCATTGTATAATCGGTAATATCAGGAGGCTTCGCTTACACCAGAGTTAAGCACGAGGTCGCGTGAGGTTGGCTGAAGGGATATCCCCTCGATACCTTCTTAGCGTCAGATATATTTATGGGGATCTATTTGTATATGGGGATCTTGCTAGTACCCTTACCTCTGTGAGAGGCAATGCTTTCAAGGTTTCGGGCTTTGTTACTCTACCCATATGGTGGACCCGACTTATGACTGTTCGCCTGTGCATCGGTTATATCGTGGTTTCTTAGTTGCTTGACATAGGTACCACATAGGTTACTTGCAAGGGTTATTCTGTAGGTACCCTGGGTTAGATAAGGGTTGAACAACGCACAACCTTTATGGAGGATTACCTCTCCGGGGGGATCTGACCAACTGGTTGTTAAGCCCACAAGGGCCCTTATAACTGATTATGATACCTCCGATCTTTAGTAGAGGAGTCTCAAGCCCCTTTTGGGTGAGGCATACCTACTTTACAGAGGAAGGCCCCTTTCAACCATTTTATCCTGTTTGTGTGCATATTGGCCTTTTGATTATTTTGGGTGTGCTGGTTGATTACTAGTTGGCCTTAGGATTTTATACCGTGCCTTGAGTTGTCATTATCATGGATAGTGGAGTTCCTTTGGCTCCCTCATTTACTGCTACGTCCCCCATGACATTCGCTCATTTCATGGGAACAAATCCGTTTGCTTTTCATAATGGTATGCAAAATTATGATACTCAGTCCATGCCTTGGGTCTCTAATAATTTTCCTATTGATATGCCAAACATGCATTCACCCTTTCCATCCTCTCCCTTGCCTGCTTATATGAATCCTAGTTTTGGATCTGGGGGCATGGTGACTCCGTTGTCCACATCTTCATTTGATAGGGGTCATGTCCCTCAACCAACTCTCACTGTGGGGGGTTGGAATCTCCCCTCCTATGGATCCAATCATAGCCATGTTTTTTTAGGAGCCAGTGCTCAAATGGGTGGTTATTCTACTCATTACACCCCATCCGTGTATCCTTCGTCCGCTATGCCAATTCCTACGAACACTTTTCCCATGGCAGGTCCCCATATGTCCTCTAGTATTTCATACGGGGAATCAATTTTATGGTACGGGCTACCCTCTTCACGGAACCCCTTCACATGGGGGCAACGTATATCCTCACTCGACTAATCCTTATCACACTTTTATCTCTTCGCAGACATCTGCTTTAGTGATGATGCTCGTACAAACCTCTATGGATCAATTAGGCGGAGGATACTACCTTTTCGGACAGGGACATGGTGTAAACCAGGACCCTTCCTGGCCTGCAATGTCTTAAAGCCAGTCTTTCCCGGGACCTTGGTCTCAAATTCCACAACTCACCACCACTACTAGTCCAGTCACTGCAAGTCATACTAGAATTCCATCACCAACCTCTGCTAGTCATTTTGGGGATTGGTTGACAACCTCTACGTGCCATGTTGAAGACCAACAACCAGCTGTTGCAAGTCACGTTGGGGGCATCACTCTAATCATCGTGAGTCATCCTGACATCACATCTCCAGCCTCTTCTAGTCATGCTGAGAGCATGTCACCAGCCATTGTGAATAACGTTGGGGGCTTTCATCCAATTGAGAAGCCTAGACGTGTAAGATGTAAGCCCAAGTTCCTTTGTAGGATTTGCGAAGGATATCACCTTACTTTTTTGTTCCTTGCTACTGCTGGGATACCGAAAGCGTGGTCCCCACCTAGGGGCCCTTCGGGTTCTGAGTCGTCTTTTGTTTCCCAACACTCTGTTTCTCCTTTGATTGACACGACAGTCATGCCGATGCAATCATCACCTGACCACACTCCCATTTTTTAGGGTGATGCGTCTTCTGGCCTTATTGTCACGCATCCTATTCAACCAACGGTTGAAGAAGTGGTCATACCAATGCAATCTCTGGTCAATCCAACTCTTCTTTTGGAGGGTGATGCGTCCTTCAACCATGTGATTATAATTTCTAATACTGCGCTTTCTGAACAAGAGAGAGTTTTACTCTCCTCGAGTACTCTCCCTCCAAGACCTGGAGAGGTTCCCTTTGACTGGGATGGTCTTGCGGGGTATCCAATTCCTCCTCCTATGCCCTTTCAAGTAAGAGACGTTATCCGATATATCGTGGAGAAGGTAACCTCCACTAGCACTTTATCCTCCTCGACTTAGAGAGCTTTGGGTTTTCCCAAGCTTGTGTCAGCTATTCGTAAGCTACTGACCTTTCACAAAAATCCTGCATGGGAGCCTTGGCCTCCCCCATGACATGTCGCCTAGAAATCCCTCAACGAGTCTGAGTTAAGCTCTTTTTCGACTCGTCTAAAAAGCGAAAATATTGCCAAGTGAATTTGTCTCTTTCACACTCATTAATTGGATTTGAAAGATCATGAGTCTTGGTTAAGCTCTTTTCCGACTCGTTTTCAAAAAGAGAAAAGATTGTCAAGTGAAATTGTCTCTTTCACACTTGTGAATTGGATTTGAAAGGACGTCTATTTGGTGCAAGTTTATCCCTTTTTCAAACCAAGTAGACTAAGATTACAAAAAATGACATTTTTTGGCGTTAAGTTGTAATTGCATCTAATGCCCTTGTTTGCAGTATTAAGTGTATTGTCAGTTCTCGCTTTTCCGTTATAAGCCGTTCACCTCAGTACTTTGCATCCTCAACTAAGCGAAACCTCTTTTGTATCCTTTGCAACTTGACACCCTATACCTAAGAGGAAACATTCCCCTGAGTGTCCATCTCGTGCATGCACCTCCTTGCATTGAGCATAGGTATGTTCCACTGCTAGAACTAGTTTTGCTTACTTGCGACACTTGTTTCCTCCTCTGTATCATAGCATTCATTTGGCTATGATAAAACAAAAAAATACAGGCGGGAAGGGAATATTATCTTATATTGGTAGCAATCGTGTTGCCTTTGAACAAAGCACAAAATTGTTGAGTCCACTTATCATCAAAATTTTGGGTTTAGCATGACCTTAGGAAGCTGAGCTTGTTACAGAGAATTTACTCCCCCAAATGCTTACTCTTCCAGTCCCTATGGAGAGTTTGATTAATGCCTCCTGCATCTCAAAGTTTCATCATTGAGTCTATGCTGCCAAAGTCTTCCATATGTCTCATGCTCTTTTTCAAAGGATGTCTATCAACCTATGTCGGCCACTCCTCAAAACTCTTAACTTTGCATGTCAGCCATACCCTTAGTGTGTCTCAGAATCACATGAAGTTGTAGTCCTATTGCGCACCCTCGTCCTACTTTCCTCATTGGTAGGTAACCTTGAACCCAACGGTCGACATTTCATCATTGGTCACTGACTGGATGGTTTCTCTTGTGTTCAACGGTAAGACAACTATTCACACATTGGGATTCGTGCAATGTCTTGGATGCCATTAGCCCTGTTGGTGGTTTCCTCGCCTTTGTCATCAATTTTTCTCATTGGTTGATATTCAGAGGGTCTTTTTCATGTATCGCTTGCATTTGGCACACGCGAAAGACGCACAGGGTCGTTGGTTCATGAATATGTTCTTCGTTTGATTTCCTCCAAATCATCAAGCTCCTTCTTTGTACCTCGTGCTGAATGATGAGAGATGCCTTAATGCTCTCCTTTTAGCGGGTCTCTTTCCATCGACTTCAACTCATTTATTTGGAGATGGGACCTAGAGTCCTATGAGTACCTAGAGGCTTGTAGTCATTAGTGGCAGGTTCTCTCGCCATCGACAGTTGGGAATACATCAATGTCTCTTGATCGATGGATTCTTTAAGTGTTCGACCCCGACTCCTTTATTCACACTTGTAAGAATGTACTCAGTGCCTTGATACCTACTTTCATTATCGGTAGGATGTCTTGCATTTGTTAACGATATACCTTAATGATCGGTAATCAAATGAAGTCTCGTTGTGTTCGACCTCAACTCCTTTATTCACATGATGTAGACTTGCAACTTTGGCAGATTGTGTAGAAGACTTGAAGACATCAGTTTATAGTCGCATCTTTCCTAAACTATTGCTACCTCTCATTGGACCAATACCTATGTGACTTCAGTGATCATGGGAGATCAGATTGTACTCCATTGTATACAGATAACTTCAGATGTATTTTGAGATTGGTTTTACTAGGCCCTGTTCGTGACTATGACAACCTTTGGCATGTAGCCACCTTTGTATTGCCTATTCATAACCATGGACAACTATTTGGTATATTTTCACATGGATCTGCAGTGTAATTCAAATTCTCATCCATGTGTGCAAAGTCAATACAGATTGTAATGAACAACTACTTCTTCCAGCTGGGTCCCCATTACTCCACTTTTGGGTCTTATAATGTATTTCGGCCATCGCAGATACTCCTATGACCTCACACATCAAGGGGCATTTGTTATAGCAAGATTTGCCTCACCCTATGCAAACTTGCACAACCTTTTTTCATTTCCCTATGCAGACTTGAAGTCCCTTTTTGCAAATCCCGGAGCTAAAAACATTATGTTTCCACATATACGCGCCCTACCTATAGTACAACATGCGTATACGCAGGTTGCACCACTACAACCCGCGTACATCGGGATTTGTGCCCAAAATTAAAAAACGGTGTCGAGTTTACATGTCACATCATGAGATCCATGATCCTTTACCTTCCATACATTGGAAACGTTCTGACTCGACCCTTCAATTCCACTTGAAGGCTACAAATAGGCCAAATCCGAGCTATGGAAAAGAAGAGAAGAATCTAACTTTGAGAGCAAAGTTACTCTGGAGAAATTATTCACTTCATATTGAGTCTGCATCCCTTTTTCCTTTTAACTCTGAACACATTGTTCAACCCCCAAGCTCTTCCCTACATGATTGAGAACCTCATTGTCTCTGTTATACGAGCTTGCCTTTGGTGGAGGATTGAAGTGGTGGAGGCCCAGCTGGAAGGGACTTAGTTTCTCGGTTTCGAACCGTGCCGACATGAAAGTTTGTAATTCATTCACTTCTATTGATTACATTTTAATAGAAATACTCTTTTCTCGTCCAATTAATATCTTGCAAATATTTGAATTGTTATTCCATGGGCGTATTTGTTATGAATGTTGATGGATTATGCTATCGAATGTGCTAACATTATATATTATCACCATATGCTTGTGTTTCTTGGTTGTTGAGGACAAGTTGCAGGTGTATTGCTTAGAGTCAAGTGCTCAAGAATGGACTTCATCAAACATCTGGATGAGGTAGGCATTTTATCTTGTCTTGCTAACATATTTGTTTATATAACATACCTGAGATTAAAGTTGATTTCTGCAGTCATTTACGTATGTTGTGGTTTACCCCTAGCCATAGAGAGATTTTCCTCATAACAGGGGGGGCATATATGGGTCTACCTATACATGTACATGTAATGTGTAAATATAAATGTAATAGGGTCGACCTAATAGTAAAGGGGCCTCATGTGTAGGTGTGAATATGTATATATAGAGATCATGTATTCATTATTGTAGACATGTGAATTGTGATGTATGAATGTATTTGGTTACTCGGAGGAGGTTCTCCTATTCTTTAATGAGTTGTTGTGTAACTTATTCTTTAAGGAGTTATTGTTGCACATGGTGTGTACTTCTGGTTTATTCTGATATTTTAAGCATTTGGTTCATAACAACTAGTGCCCTTCAAATTTAATCATGATTGGTTGACAAATGAGGATTTTAGATTGCTTATTTCTAGAAATTGGAAATTCTATGACTCATCCTTAGGGGAATCAACTATGTTCCAATTTGCTTATAATCTCAAACAAGTTAACAAGCTTGCTACATGTTGGGAAAAAATGAAAAATAAATAAATCAAGAAGAACTTAAGAAAGTTGAAGTAGAAATCACCTTTCTCTTTGAAAATAATGTCACATGTGTCTTAAATGAAGCTAAGTGGATACCCTTGAAGACTTTGGAGGATTAAAAACATGATCTTTTGAATAAAGAGGAGATTGGGTGGAGCCTCAAAAGTAAATCCATTCAGCGAGAAGAAGGAAATAATAATACTATTTTTTTTGCAGAATTATGTTGATTATAGAAAAAAAATGTAAACACTATTTGGAAGATTGGTACTCATGATGGCTCCAAGGCAAGAACCTTTAAAGACATTGCAAATGACGGTAAGGCACATTTTCAAAATCTCTTCAAAGATCTATAAGCTTCAAATATAGCTAACAATATGAAGGTGATAAGATTGTTTCCCATACTCTATGATCAGAGTATGAATGAAAGATTAGAAGATGACGTAATCGAGGAGGCAATGAAGGAAGTTTTGTTGTCCTTTGAGAAGGCCAAGAGCCCTGGGCCTAATGATTGGACCATGGAATTTTATTTAGGTTTTTAGAGATGTTAGAAGATGAACTCTCAAGGGTGGTGAAGGAATCAAAAGATTCATGTAAAGTTATGTAGGCCCTTGACTCGGGCCCTTCACTCTACTTTTATTTCTTTAATTCCCAAAATGAATGAGATAAATACTTTTGAGGACTTCATGCCCATCTCACTTTATACCCTCATATATAAACTCATCTCAAAGATTATTTCAAACAGGCTCAAGGGGTTGTCGTCCAAAGTAATTTCAAAAGAACAACTTAGGTTTCTTTTTAACATACAAATTCATGATGTCGTGGGTACAACCCAAGAGGGCTTATAATCAAAATAGAAGAACTTCCAATATTTGTGTTGAAGATTGAATTGACTAAGGCATATGATAAGGTGAATTTGGTATACATCAAGTTGACTCTACTTCAGATGGGTATGAATTTACACACAATACATTGGATACAGGGTTGTGTGTCTTCAACTTCCTTTGTTGTATTAATAAATGGATCCCCATCCTTTTTTTCAATGTTTCCAGGGGGCTTAGATAGGTTTGTCCCCTATCCCCCTTCTTATTTCTCATGGTTGTTGAAGGGTTGAGTAGGTTAATTTTAGAAGAAAAAGTGTGGGAAATTTAAGAGGTATTGAGTGGGGGTATGTTCCTCTCTCACTTATCTTGTTTTCTAGTCATGGATCCCTCCAAGAAATAAAGATCTTTAAAGGTATTTTGGAAACCTATTGCAATGCTATTGGGATGGAGGTAAATTTAAATAAATTTGGTATGTTCTTCAATGAATTAGGGCCTAAAATGGAAAACAAATTTCACATCCCCCCCCCCCCTTTAATTCCCATCGATCAAGGGGTAAAGTATTTGGGGTTCAATTTGAAACCAAGCGACTACAAATACGACGATTGGTTGTGGTTATTTAAGAAAAATGAAGCTAGGATATCTTGTTGGTGTCACATATGGTTATGTCATGGAGGAAGACCGATTCTTGTAAAGATAGTTTTGGAAAGCATTCACGTATATTGGTTATCTATTGCACGTGTGCCAAAAGGAATTCTTGATAAGGCTAGGAAAAAGTGCTTTAGCTTCCTTTAGACATGGATGAAGTAAATAGAGGGAATTCCTCTTATAAACTGGTCAAAATAAGCAAGGCTAAAAGAGGCAAGAGGTTGGGGTTTGAAGAACATTTATGTTTTCAGTTAGGCTTTGGCTACAAAAAGCACGTGGAGATTCTTCTTTGTTGAAGGATTATGGGACAAAGTCACAAGAACTAAATATTTCAAAGGTTTTTGATTATAGGATTGGACAAGGACAATTTTTTTTTTGTCAAGAGGGAATCCATTGTTTGAAAGGGTTTGGTGCAAGATTTTCCAGCTATAGAAGGATGGGTTGTTTGTAAGATAGGTAGAGGAGACATACTTAAACTAGGGGAAGACCATTAGGTTGGATGCAGTGGAAACTGCAAACTATTGAGATAATCGAAGTCAGAATTACATGCTTAAGGGAAAACAAAACTAGCATATGTTTCCATCGATGGGGTGATAGGGGGTTGGTTCCAGCCATGGTCATTAGTTGAAGCTCTAAACTTGCATGGCAACTTGGCAGAAGACTGGACAAATTATACTCAATTGTTAAATCATAGTGCAATTTTTTTGCAAGACCTTGAGGACGAACTACAATGGATATGGAATAAATCCATATGAATTCTTAATGCTAAATTGGGGTATGGAGCCTTGATAGCTCAAGACCTAACCGGGGATAGGTTCCAATGGTGGAAGGGGATATGAAATATAGGGGGTTGGTTCCAACCATGGTCATTAGTTGAAGCTCTAAACTTGCATGGTAACTTGGTAGAAGAATGGCCAAATTATACTCAATTGTCAAATTAGAGAGCAATTTTTTTGCAAGACCTTGAGGATGAACTACAATGGATATAGAATAAATCCATATGAATTCTTAATGCTAAATTGGGGTATGAAGCCTTGATAGCTCAAGACCTAACTGGGGATAGGCTCTAATGGTGGAAGGGTATATGGAAGCTAGGGTGTCGACTCAAAGCTAGAATCTTCACTTGGATAACTATATTCAATACAATCCTTGCTTGGGACAATGTCAAAAATGAAGTTGGAATGGCTTGGACTATTATATTATGTGCAAGGTTGAAGGAGAATCAATTGACCAAGTCTTTGTTTCTTGTTACTTCTCCGATTTAGTTTGGAATACAATTATTCAGAGAGTGGGCAGGGCCAATGAGTGGAATAAGAACAGTCGTGGAATGTTTTGAGGCTTGGATAACTGATCCTTTAGCCAAGTCACATAATTTTTTACCATGTTATATTCTCTGGGGCTATGAAGAAAAAAAATGATTTTTCAAGGAAGTATAATGGATGTTGGGTTGGTGTCCCACAAAATTAAACTCACTTATAGAGAAGGATGAAAAGTCCCAAAGATTAAGGTAGTCAAAATTCTTAAGGCGACGATCGTTGACTTTACCAAAGCTCAGGGATCTTTGATGGTGCTTGCCAAGGAACTCCAGGTTTGTTTGGAGTTGGGGCAATTCTTTTCCTTAATAATCATCATTATTTTATTATCAAAATTGGTGTTGGGATTGGTAGAAATAATAGAGTGGATTTTTTTACACTTTGGGTACTAATGAAATTTGTTGTAGATCAATTTGTAGGTTTTGGGTGACTCCAAGCTATTGATGGACTAGTGTAATGAAAAGTGCCAAATTACCAATTTGGTTAGGAAGGCTTACTGATCTACCAAACATCATCATAAATTTCTATATCCATTTTTTAAGTTAGAAGTTGGGTTGAAGCTGATAGTTTTTAGACACATGCAATGTTTTGAGGATATCCCCGAGACCTTTTGTTCTTGAATGTTTTGTTTTTATGGAAAAATGTAACATGTAGCTCATGGGACGTTTGGATGGCTTAGTTTTCCTTTGCAAAGAATCTCATAGGCTTGGTGGTGTATATTTTGATTTCACACTTGAAACAACAAATATGTAGATTTTTTTTGTAGAAAAAACACAAACCTTCAAAGCATGGTTCCCTCCCTTTATTGATAGATCCTCTAGTTTGTGTCATTATCTTTCTGATTCATTTTATTACTTTATGATATTTGTGAATTTTAATTTAAGCTACATGAAGTAAAATAACAAAGAAAAGAAATCCTAAACTAGGAGCAAATAAAGTAACAATCATAAGTGAAACATGAAATTGCATCTATGAAGGAGCATGCCTACACAATAACACCTAAATCAATACAATATCTTAGAATTAATTAGACCTGCAAGTTCAATGTAAACAATCAAATTTGATTGTAGTTCTAAAACCAAGTTAGCAAATAAATGATAGTATGAAGATGAACAATAAAAACACTCCTCGATGTAGACTTACTAGAAGACAATATAAATCATGCATGTGATGCAAGAGAACTTCCAACCATGAATGATCAACTACAACTTTATTCAAATTAATGCTAATAGCACCTTAGAGATTTGATATAAGATCGTTGGCATGCAAAGTCTTCGACCCTTTATTTCTACTTGCTAACTTCTATTTAACAAAACAAAAATGATTATTGGCCTTCCAACTACCCCAAAAACCTTTCAACTTCTACGAAGTCAATTAGTTACATGACCATTGACATTTCAAAACAAAGCAACATAATAATTATGCTTAAGCAACTTATAGTTTTGAAGCGTAATTACTTAGAAGTGAAAATGTATCCTGAAATTGTTTCTCTTTGGGAAAAATCACACTTCCAACTTCAGGCTTAGTATTAGCTCATATTAACTCATAATCTACCTTCTCCCTTTCTAATTTGTGGATCATGCTATGATATATCCCTTGCTACTTAGTGGGGCCTACAAGGTGTTTGTAGAGGATAGCTCTGTCGATGACTTAAATTGCTTAGGAGGATGTCATCCTTTCATAGATGGTTTGACGCACTTTCTCACATAAATATTTGAGTGGGACGATGTCGCCTCCCAAACATAGATGCAATTGAACAAACTAATTTTTCAAAAACCTTGAATTTGACAACACGTGTGATTTCACCCATAATGATTGTAATTTGACTTTGTGGAATTCGAATATTGGACTCCTCTAAATCCAAGTAGGCACAAAACTTCACAACGTTAGATTGATTAAACATTGGCACTCCTTTTGGAATGGGTGCAAACTGCTCCTACCAAACAATTAGCTGTCTTTGTTGAAGTTATCTTTGGCAGATCTCGATCACCCCCTGAGATACAAATGTAGCATATTGTGAGATCACATTGAAGAGTAAATGCAACTCTATCACCTTGTCAAAATACTTGAAGGACATGTTCATAAGCGTGTTCAAATCAAAGTGGCCACCTACATGAGTCTTTCTTTGCTATTGGTTTCAATGTTTTGAATTACAATCCATTTCTTAAGAATGATTATTTCTCTATGTTTGGCTTCAATTTCAATGTGCATCAAAATTTTCCATTAAGAGGAAATCACTTTGGATGCTCTCTCGATGTGTCGATATAGGTCGAAGACAAAGAGAACAATTGACAATAACATGCATTAACCACAAAATCAAATACATGGATTTTTAACTCAAGAATAGTTTTCCTTTTTAAATTTTATTTTATTATTGATCTTTCCTATTTTCGACCTTTAATCACCTAGCAAGCTTTTCTTTAACCTCCACTTTCCTCTTTTCTAACCAAAAGTCCTATTTCCATTTATCTATTTATTATACCTCTTAACATTGGCATTTGAAAAACTCATTTATTAATCCTCTTTACATTAAATTACTTAATTTAATACATGAAAATTGCTTTTAACAACGAGAATAAAATCCAAAGTTACAATCTCATTATGTGAAAAATGAAACCCTACCAATTTAAAAATGAAATGTAAAGTATAAAAGGTAAGTGCAATTGCTTTTACATGTCCTCTTCACATTAAATTACTTATTATACCTGCCGATAGGCATGGTATATAGCATTGAGTTAGTGTTGACTAACTATTAATCAATGGTTGACCATAAAATATGTATCCATTTTACCAAAGTTTTACCAAAGTTTTGATAAATAATATTTTTAGTAAAATTTTAAATGTGATTTATCTCATCTCTTATTGGCCAAAGACTTTAAAGTCTTATTGCAGCCTTCACTCCTTCCAATGCAATTGTAATGTTATTTATTATGTTGTAGACTTTTATGGATAAAAGTGGATACATTCAATAATATTAAAATAATATTAAATATCTCTTTTTATGTTTTTAGCTCTTTACATTTCATTGTCCATCTATCAAAGCAAAGGAACATGGAGTGTAATATTCACTTCCTTTGAGGAAGCCTAATTGTAATAAATTAATTTATATTAATTTTTAAATAATAAAAAAATATTATTTATTTTCTTTTGTTTACCAAAAATGTGTTGAGTTTTTCTATAGTTTTAGATTAAATATTAATTATTATTATTTTTTAAATACTTATATTTATTTATTTGTTATGTTATTGGCAAATAAAATTGAGGTCTTATTGCATATTTACTGCGACCTCTCGAGAGTAATAAAAAGAAAATTAATGTTTCATGTTTTATTAAAAAACATACTGTCAGTCTAAACTAGGCTTAGCAAGTTACATAAGTGCGTTGTGCAATCCATGCACTTGAGTGGAAAAAACTTTTATTGTTTCATTAAAAAAAGATTACTATTGACAAAATAAATATTTATAACTTCATTTTAAATCAAAATAAAATTAAATTTAAAGTTTGAATAATCTACAAATTAATTTCATATTTTTACTACAAATTTATTTAAATAACATTTTCATTTTATATTCATATCTTACTATGTGAATATAATTGTAGATACCATTAGCAATATATTATCTATACTATTTTTAAAACATTTTAATTTCTTACTATGAATT